>NW_025909736.1:0-38790 GCF_018835915.1 Vigna umbellata
TAAGATCCTAAACAAAATTTAGTTAAAGAATTAGACGAAATATGCACAGAGAACTAAACACATAAAGATTATACAAAGTCTAAAAGACCATAAGCATAGTAGATGAAGGGTAAATAAAAGTTAATGCTATTAAAACGGGTAATCCGATCCGATCGACACGAGTTAGTCACTTAACAAGTCAAGTCAACTCGACTCACTTATTAGTGAGTTAAACAAATTTGAACCCGTCCTGACCTATCACGGGTTAATGGATTAAATAGGTTGGCTCACTAACTTACTTAATTACCAGTTTTTTTTTTCAAATCCAAAAAAAAAATTACATTTTTTTGTAATTTAAATCTAAATAAATTTCACTTTAAAATGATGTTAAACTCCAAAGACAAGTCAAAATAAAAGAAAGTATCATATAATCTAAATATAATCCAAAAGCAAGCACAAAAAATGAACAAATAAGTTCTTAATAATGATAATTTTTGTGTCACTTATCCATTTATAAAATTAGAGTCTTGAATGGATAAATTTATAATAGTTTGCTCTCTTGAAACATGTTTTTCTGTATCTCATCCATAATATAATAAAACAAAGTGTTAACTAATAATACTGAAACATAAAAGTAATAAATAATTAAATTAAATTAGGTGGATTGCTGAGCCAACCCCTCACTACGAGTTGAACCCGAGTGAATTGAGTTCTAAGTGGGCCGGGTTGAAAATTAGCCCATATAAAAAAATTTACATTTTTTTCAATCCTAACTCGGTCTGAACCCATGGTGGGTGGGATTGGCTCGCGAGTTTTATCCCATTTTGACAGCATTAATAAAAGCATATAACTATACACACTTAGAATGAGGGGTGTTAGCCTTTGGTATGACATACTCAATCTAAGCCTTTTCAAAGGTATCAAGTTGTATTGAATTACCTTGATTCCATGGAGTTGAGATTTGTATACCAATTGCTTAAAATGAGTGATGTTTAATTTGTTGGATGTTGTGATTCTTATGTTGTATAAGAATTATGATCATATATTTAATGATTATTTGTGATTGTTCATGATAATTATGACGAAGAATATTTGAGTTATAAATTTTATATACACTCATATTTAAAAATAATTTTATTTAATATAATGATAACTTAGGTTGTGTTTTATAGTACATAATTAAGAGAACTATAGTATTATTTTGATTTCAGTAATGAAAATGGATTATCTTAATATTATTTTAACTTCACTGATGCCAATGGATTATCAAGTAAAGTACATTTGTTTGTGTTTTTTTTATGACTCTTATAATTGTATTTAATAAAGAATGAGAAAATGTTTTTTCATGTATGGATGATTGTTTAAAGTAGACATTGATGTTTTTTATATTTGGTTTCTTTTATGATGTCTAGTTAGGGGTATGCAAAATAAATTATACTGAACTAAACTATTAAAAACTGTTGAAAACCAAAATGTAGTTTGCTCAAACTAAATTGAACTAAATCTACTTCAAACGAATTGAACTAACTTTGTTCTACCAAATTACACTACACTAAATTGCATTCAAAATGGTCAAATTATTTTTTAACACCCAATGGTCAAATTCGGTCAATAGACCGAATTTTCACCAAAGTTGATTAGGTCTAATTCAGCCAAATTAAGTTGGGATCGACTTGGTCGAATTTGGCCAAATTTAAGTGAGGGTCGACTTTGCCGATTTAGGAAAAATTTCGGTCGAGGTCAAGTCAGCTAAATTCAACCAAATTTTGGTTGTGGCTGACCTAGTTGAATTTGACCAAATTTATGTTGTGACCTATTTGGCCAAATTTCGGCCGAGGCTAACTCACCTGAGTTCAACCAAATTTTGGTTGTAGCAAACTCAATCAAATTAAGTTAATTTTGGTCGAGGTTGGCTTGGCCAAATTCAATCAAATTTCAACTATGGCTGACTAGGTCAAATTCAGACGAATTTCTACCTAGGCTGACTCAATCAAATTCGGCCGAATTTCAATTGGGGATCACTTGGATGAATTCGACAAAATTTAATCATGCAGACTATTTCAAATTCGACCAAGTTTTAATCATGGCAAACTTGTCTCGACCTTTGGTCTTGACCAACTTATATCAATCACAAGCTCAAGCCAACTCGTCTTAATTTTTGACGTGGGTTGACTTGTCTTGGTCTTTGGCCTATATTGACTTTGCCAGACCTTCGAACCATCAACCCGGGATGACTTATTTAGATTTTGGGTCCAGATAAACTTATCTTGACTTTTGACTCGTGTCGATTCGGCTCAACTTTTGGCATGGGTCGAGTCGACTGAACCCTTCAACCCATCTCGATGTTTAGCTTCAGCCAAATTGTCTAAACCTTTGACTTGGTTCAACTTGTCTCAACCCTTTGGAATGAGTAAACTCGACTTGACGTTCATACCAAGCCAATTCGAATACAATGGCAGAGCTTAGTATGATCTTAGGGGCCTTTGGGCCCCAAATCTGCTTTTCACATATATAAAATATTATATAAATATTTGTTTTATGTTTGAACATATTTTACATATTTGATCTCTTCAAACATTTTATAAATCTAGTTTGATTCCTACATAATATTTTTGAAGATTCGTCGTTGCTCGAATCGAGCTTCAACTCGAGCTAGTTCAACTTGAACTTTTGCCTTGGTCGGCTCAACTCGACCTTTGGCTCAGGTTTATTAGGCTTCACTCTCAATTAGAGCTGATTTAACTTGACCTTCATCAACAATTGACCTCTCACACCCTTTGGCTAGACTCTTGGTCTAATTTGACTTGGTTTAACCTTCAACCCATGTTGACTTGACTTGACCTTCAATTCAGACCAATTATGCTCGACCTTTCAATTTGATCTACTCTAGCCGATCTTTGACACAAACTAACTTGACTCAACCTTTGACTTGGATAGATTCGTCTCAATCTTCGACCAAGGCCAACTTATCTCAACCTTCGACTTGGGCTAACTCGTTTCAACCTTCAACTTGAGTTAACTTAACTTGGCTCTAGGACTGGGCGATTCAAGTTGACTTTCGCCCTAGCTCGACTAGGCTAGACCTTTGGTTTGACCCTACTTGACCCGACCTTTCACGCGGCTCGACCTTCGGTCTGATTTGACTCAAGATGACCTTAGTCAAACTAATATTGACCTTTAACCCGAATTGACTTGTCTTGACTTTCGATCAGGATGATTCACTTTCACCTTGACTAGACCAATTTTTCTCAACCTTCAACCGGGGTACTTGTCTCAACCTTTGGCCAGGCCGACTTGTCTCGACCTTCAACTAGGCCGACTCATTTCGACCTTTGGCCTGGATTACTTATTTTAACCTTCGGCTTGGATTACTTATTTCAATCTTCAACTTGGACGACTTGTCTCATCCTTTGGCCTTGTCGGCTCATCTTAACCTTTGACTTGGACGACTTGTCTCGATCTTGAGCCTAAGTTAACTCGTCTCAATTTTCAGCACATACCAATTCAATTCAACCTTCGTCATATACTGACTTAGCTTGACTTTGATATGTACTCACTTGACTTGACCTTTGGTTTAGACTGAAAGTCTTGTATTTAGAAATTAATAAAATTCCAAACCCACTTATCTTGACCTTAAGTCACCTTAGAAAGGGATTTAAGAAAAGAAAAACTTATTTAAAAGGGTTAAATATGTTTTTATCCCTTAACTTTAAGTAAAAATTAAAATTAGTCTCTCTTCAAATCTTTGATCCAATTTAGTCTCTCAACTTTAGAAATGTGTGTATTTAGTCATTTTAACTAAATTTTGTTAAATTTATTTGACATTTCAAACACACTTCATTATAACATTTGAATTATTTACATTGTTTGATACTTTTTTTCAATATTATTTAAGAAACATGTTTAAAAATTCAAATAAATTTAACAAAATTTGGTTAAAAAGAATAAACTCATATAATTCTGAAAACAAAAAAACTAAATTATTCCTAAGTTTTAAAAAAACTAATTTTAACTTTTACTAAAAATTAAAAGAAAAAACATATTTAATTCTATTTAAAATTAGGTTGAGGCTTACCCGCGTGTATCATATAAGTTAAATTGATACTAATGAATATTGGATAGCTTCAACACTGAGTTCATTCCAAAATATAGGAACAGAAAGATAAAATTCATTACATGCTTTCTTAACCAAACATAATAATGTGTTCACACTAAAAAATAAATTAGTGGATATGATTAATAGATAAAATCGTGCCAACCATTTTTTTAATATAAATTGGTATGTGCTTTACAAGGCCTTGAATCACTTAACTTGTATATTATATTATGCAGCAACGAAGATGCACTTGTTTTCTAGAACACTTGATGGTGAACGATAAACCACAAAGACGAGTTCTTGCTAATGTCATATCATAATATTTTTATATTTATTGAATACGTAACTTGCATTTATATAAATTTTCAAAGAAAATGAAGGTATGAGCATGTGAGGAAAGAAAGGAGTGGAATAGACAAAAAATTATATAAATTTTCCTTCTAGTGTGTTGGGTAGGCTGAATTTTGTTTATAGGTAAATAGATAGAAAGATGAGAAATGAATTATTAAGATTGAAAGGATGTGCAACTTTTGGGGAGCAAACAAGGATGGCCCCCTAAACCCCACCCACATAAATAAATTCATAAATATCATATCATCTGTATCCAATAAATGTATATATATTATTTTCCTTATTGCCTGGGTGCCCATGTCTCCTCCATTAAAATTTCCCACTCATAATTGTTACCTGTGACGGGAATAGGATCTCCATAGCTCAAACACTTTTTAAATATTAATTTATAAACACCAGAAAAGGGTTAAAAGAATTAATATTAATAATACATAGTTTATTGTATTGGCATGTAACATAGTAGATGGTAGATACTACATACACATATATTAATGCTTTTGACAATCCACAAGTATAGCTATTAGCTAGTGCTCTTTCATCATCATCACCATCACCATTCTTTCTCTTTCTCTCTCCTCTCTCTCTCTCTCAATCCTCCCTCTCACACTCTGCACGACACAGCCAAGCTTGGGAATCCTTCTCACTATTCTAATGCACCCTATTGGACTTTGCTCTGACCAAGAGATACCCTTTTTCTGCAATCTTAATCTCCTAGATGATTGACACAGTATTTACATGTACTAGGGCATGAAAACCTTCAAGCTCCTTTTTTTCGACTCCATTTCCATTGCTCCAACATTGCTGATCGGTGAGTTTTCTCTGGTTGGGCCTGCAAAAATTCTATCTTTTTCGCAACCCTTTTCGAAGAAGGGGTTGCGTTTTGTTTTCGCACTGGTTGGGCCTGAGCTGAGAAGATTTGAGTTTGTTTTTTTTTCTTTCTGGGACGGGTCTGTTATTGCACACACTGTTCGGCCATTGTTCCATTTTGGGTACCTATTTCTTGGAATGGCTTTCTTTGTTTGCTTTGTTTTAATTTCTCTTTCTCTATTCCGATGAAAGCATCTAGCTTGTGATGGGGTTCGGATTTCTAGGCTGTTAATGCATGTGGAGATTCTGGATTCTCTTTTGTTCACTTCATGATGAGTCGCTTGTTTCCTATAGTTTTTCTTCTGGTGGGTTCATTTTGAATACATCAGTTGAAGATTTGGTATAGCTTTGGCTTTAAGGGGATTGCAGTCCCAATATTTTGATGTAGTGCCAAAGAGGTGTGCCAAAGAGGTGTTGATGTTTTGAATGAAAATGTATAATCGATTACTCTAGAGTACCACTGTTATACTTGAGACCTTATATTTTATGTCTTCACATGATAAATTTCTGTAGATGCACTGGCCTTTACAACCGAAGAACTTGCCTAATGATCTCGATTTCCCTTAGTTTGTATTTTGCTTGTGTGTTGATTTTTTTCTTATATTTTGTGAAAACTTATGAAGTTTCCAGTTGAGATGTACTGGGGCATTCCCGTTTATGCTGTTTATATTATGTTCATGAAATAGTAATTTTTCACTTGTTAGGTTTATTTTATCCTGATGACGTTTACTTTGTGTGAACGATTTTCTTCTGCTGTATAAGCCAATAGATAAACCTGTATAAAATATGTTCTCTGAACTATTTTCTCCACCTATGTTGAAACTGGTTTGTTAATTGAAAAAACTTTGTAGTTTGAGTATAAAGGTCATGGTGTTTTTCATTTGAATAATTGGATCCGGGTCTTTCATTTTTTAATTTTATTGAAGATACGTTTGGTGTGATGTAGGAGAATTGACCGATGAATCAGAACCGATTGGACTTAAGAGCTCATCATTCTGGATCGACGCAATCAGAGGAGTCCGCTCTGGACCTGGAAAGGAGCTACTATGGTCATCTTAACCCTTCATCTAGTCCTTCACACTTGCAACCTTTTGCTGGAGGTACCCAGCATTCTGAGAGCAACGCTGCCTACTTTTCATGGCCTACATTGAGTCGCTGGAATGATGCAGCAGAAGATAGAGCCAACTATTTTGGGAACCTTCAAAAGGGTGTGCTGCCTGAAACTTTGGGTGGATTGCCAACAGGACAGCAGGCTACTACCTTGCTTGAATTGATGACTATTAGGGCATTTCATAGCAAGATCTTACGCAGGTTCAGTCTGGGCACTGCAATTGGATTTCGAATTAGAGGAGGTCTTTTGACTGATATTCCAGCAATTCTTGTCTTCGTTGCCCACAAAGTTCACAGGCAATGGCTCAACCATGTTCAGTGCCTACCTGCTGCCCTTGAGGTGGGGAATTTTGGTTCTTCTGGCTATGTTGCAGGTTTCTACATGGCTTTAGTGCATCTCCTCACACTTTTCAATAAAATTATTGATGTTTTACTTTTGTTGTTTCAATTTGGTTGTCTTTGTATTATGTATTTAGTATTTTACAAATAGGTAACGTACTGCTACTATGGTTTGTGGATTTATGAATGGAGAAAAAGAGAAAATACGATAGATACTAGTAGATATGGGAAATTTTTAAAATGTTGGCTTGCTAAAACTTTTCACTATTCTTTTTAACTTTTCAGGATGATGTTGCAAATAAACAATGATTTAACATAAGAAACAGGTGCTGGTTATTNTGAGTCGCTGGAATGATGCAGCAGAAGATAGAGCCAACTATTTTGGGAACCTTCAAAAGGGTGTGCTGCCTGAAACTTTGGGTGGATTGCCAACAGGACAGCAGGCTACTACCTTGCTTGAATTGATGACTATTAGGGCATTTCATAGCAAGATCTTACGCAGGTTCAGTCTGGGCACTGCAATTGGATTTCGAATTAGAGGAGGTCTTTTGACTGATATTCCAGCAATTCTTGTCTTCGTTGCCCACAAAGTTCACAGGCAATGGCTCAACCATGTTCAGTGCCTACCTGCTGCCCTTGAGGTGGGGAATTTTGGTTCTTCTGGCTATGTTGCAGGTTTCTACATGGCTTTAGTGCATCTCCTCACACTTTTCAATAAAATTATTGATGTTTTACTTTTGTTGTTTCAATTTGGTTGTCTTTGTATTATGTATTTAGTATTTTACAAATAGGTAACGTACTGCTACTATGGTTTGTGGATTTATGAATGGAGAAAAAGAGAAAATACGATAGATACTAGTAGATATGGGAAATTTTTAAAATGTTGGCTTGCTAAAACTTTTCACTATTCTTTTTAACTTTTCAGGATGATGTTGCAAATAAACAATGATTTAACATAAGAAACAGGTGCTGGTTATTCAGAAATTCTTGGGATACCCAATGAATGTGTTATTAAGGCTAATAAAAGCAGTATGCTTCTCCACATGCTTATAAAGCACAATCAATATCATTTAGTTACTTTTGGCCTACAATGGTCTCTTATCAGAAAATGATTAAGAATTTTCTAGTATAAAAAAATAAGCTTCTCTCAAATTATGTGTATGGAAATCTGGTTGCATTAACATAAAATTTTTCTACATGTTTTAGATATCGAATGCTGATAGAATAGTCTACCAAACTACAATGTGTTCTTTCTTTTTAGTTTTTGGCAATTTATTTAAACATATTTTATGGATGACCAGTAAGCATACTTATTTCTTTTGGTGCTAACCTAACTTATTATAAAATGTATTTTCCTCCAAAGTTACCATGTTAAATCAATAATGGAACTTTAGCACTATTATTCTAAAGTTTGTTGTAATTTTCAATGAGGCTTTTTCTATTTAATGATGCTGAAGTCATTTCTTAATTTTCGAAACAGGGACCAGGAGGTGTTTGGTGTGATGTGGATGTTGTGGAGTTCTCCTATTACGGCGCACCTGCACAAACCAGCAAAGAACAATTATATACGGAGCTTGCTGATGGCTTAAGAAGAAGTGAGTCATGTGTTGGCTCAGGTTCTCAGGTACTTCTGCTTTGAAGAATCAATTTCCTCTGTATTACATTTTCTTCGTACTAAATTCAAGTAAAAGGAAAATCGTGTTTATTAATTTGATACTAGAGAAGAGATTATCATCCTTTCTGTTATGGTCTTTATCCTTTTATTTTTATGTTGAAAGTAGTATATATTTTGATATTTAGCACTTTTTCCTTTTCCAAATAGATTATAATGGTACCAGTTAATATAATTGGCATTTATTTAAAAAAAATGACATTTCCTCCTGATTCAAATCATGGCATGACAATAAATTAATTTTTTTATACGTATTATAGATTTTATTTTATGTTTCCACCCATTCATTGGTCTATGATGGTAAATTCTCGATGATGTGTTATTCGTGTACGATTGAAGTATTCATATGAATGATGAAAGGCAAAGTTGTTATTATTAACTGTATTCCAATAATAAGTATTTGTGTCTGGTAACCTGTAAATCTGTCTTAATTATTGGTGGGATTACTGAATTGACAATTTTCATTTCTTGATTTTCTCTTAACAATTCAGGGTAAGGCATTTTCTTGTTCCTAGCTTTTCATTATGGTTGTATGCACCTGTATTATCAAGTCACCTAAATTGAAGTTACAGATTTCTTGTTTTTAATGGACATAGATAATAGTTTTCATCACAGAAATGAATTTCTTTAGATACATTTCTTAAGTATGAAATGGTGGCTAAAATGGCCGAGCAGCCATAGTTGCAAACAAATAATTCTCCATTTAGGGCATTGATGGTTATACTGTGCTGTTGACAGACGGCTTTATTCTTTTACTAGATAAAGAAACGATGCTGTACTAAACTCATCTTCATTTGTTTTTGTACTTTTAACTTGCTCAGATACTGCTTTTCTTGGATTTGTTCTTATTTTTCTTTTTTCCAAATATTGATTTCTTCTCCTCATTACCTACCTTGAACCTCCATGTAATGCTGGCATCTATCTGAAGTCTTGGTAATTATTTCCCTTTCTTCCTTTATAATTTCTTCCCCTTTAAGGTTGCAAGCCAAGAGACATATGGAACATTGGGTGCTATTGTCAAAAGCCGAACTGGAAATCGAGAAGTTGGCTTTCTAACAAATCGTCATGTGGCTGTTGATTTAGACTATCCAAATCAGAAGATGTTTCATCCATTACCACCCAGTCTCGGACCTGGTGTATATCTTGGTGCAGTTGAGAGGGCAACATCATTTATTACTGATGATCTTTGGTATGGAATTTTTGCAGGAACAAACCCAGGTAATGTGGTTCTAATTTGGAGATTATCATGAATATTTTACTGGTGATGATCAGCAAGCTGAAGTTCTCAGTCAAGCTATTTGTCCATCTTAAAATTTGGGGTCTAACTCGTCTTTAATGCAAATAATAGGAACTAAACTTTTGTTCCTATTGCTTACATGATGATGTTGAGTTTCTTTACATAACAAGATGTTTCTTTAGAAAGTGTTTTGATTTTATTAGAAACTACTAACTTGGGAAAAAGAGGAACTTTGTGCCTCTTTGTATCCTTTAAAAAATAAATGAAAAATAAAAGACAAATCTGAAGGTTAATTAATAAATAGGTGGGTGGTTTGTGGTGTGCTGCTGGAGGATATGAATTATTTGGGGAGTGTAATTACTGAAGTAAACGAGAGAGAACAAAGACTAAATAAAAAAATAAGATTGTGGGAGAGAAATAACTGTTCACACGGTAATAGTTACAAAGGGTAAAATAGAGTATACAAAATGTGTACGCCAAGACTTTATATCCCGTTTCTGTTTAGTTATAGATGCAAAAGAGTACTGTAAAGAAGTACCATATAGAGGAAAGCTACATCTTAATTTCCTAAGGGAATGACCTGTACTCAGAATTTGAAAGGCTTAGGCTAAGATTTTAACAATTATGGTTTTACAGTTAGAGATGTTTCTGTTTAGAGAATTATCTTGAAAAGTGAAATCTGTTACGGTGGAAAGAAAATGTAATGTTGGGAGTTTTTCTGCTAATTATTTCTGTGAGGCATTATATTGTTTTGCTCGACATGAAAAAAATGTGCTGAATAATCCATGGTGTTCTTCCTGCAGTTCCTCCACAGTAATGACTACACTGATCTATTGTCTTGGTTGTGCTTGAGATCTGATGAGCCCTATAGTGTAATTTTGGTTTCATTTTCATCCCAACATTACATTATATGCTAAATCTAATTCTTTCACCCTACCTGGAGATGTTTCACTTTAGTAGTGTTTTAAGTTCTTATATTGTCAAATTCATGATATTCTCATTTCGATTTTGTTGGTTATGATTCTGGCTTAGAATTCTGTTGGATCCCAACCCTTGACTGATGCACATGCACATTACAATTTTGTATTCTTGCAGAAACATTTGTGCGAGCTGATGGGGCCTTCATCCCATTTGCAGAGGATTTCAATATGAACAATGTAATTACAACTGTAAAAGGTGTAGGTGAGATTGGTGATGTAAACATCATAGACTTGCAGTCTCCAATCAACAGTCTCATTGGAAGACAAGTGGTTAAAGTCGGAAGAAGTTCTGGTTTGACTACAGGGACTATAATGGCCTATGCCCTAGAGTACAATGATGAGAAGGGGATTTGTTTTCTCACTGATTTTCTTGTTGTTGGTGAGAACCAGCAGACATTTGACCTTGAAGGTGACAGTGGAAGCCTTATTCTTTTGACTGGACAAAATGGGGAGAAGCCACGTCCTGTTGGCATTATCTGGGGTGGGACAGCTAATCGGGGTCGATTGAAACTAAAAGTTGGTCAACCCCCAGAAAATTGGACAAGTGGAGTTGATCTTGGTCGACTTCTTGATCTCCTTGAACTTGATCTCATTACTACAAATGAAGCACTCCAAGGTTTGCTAACATTCAGTTAATAATGCAGTTACCTCAATATTAAAAGTCTGCACTTTCCAGTGTTTATTACTTCACAATTGTTTGAAACTTTATGATCTAGGCAAAGAAAATGAAGATAAAATTCAGCCTTGGATAGCAAGAAGAAATATTCAAATGAGAAGGTTTTGAAGCAAAAAGTTACTTCAAAACCTAGACCACACCCTTGGATAGCACCTTCTTCTCCTTGGGCACCCCAAGCAAAAGACTTAAGTTTATATAGTCTGTTAAAACATTCTAAACTATTTTTTATGATTATTTTTCATATTTTCTCATCTCAGGATTTGTTACAAAATTTCTCTGGTCTTCATTAGTTAGGATCAAGATTAGAATAATTTGTTCAATCACTACTCCACTTCTGAGTTCCCTGATAAGTTGTATTTTAACTCCATTATTCTTTTTATTCTTTCAAATTAACTGTTTCTCCTGCCGTGTCATCTTTATAGCTTGAATTTTGTCTGAGTTTTTATCTCCACCACCATGCATTTTACCAGCATGTTTCAAATGGCTTGGCTCCAAATTCGTTTCCTCAGCTAACAGAGCATCCATTTGAAATACATGGAAGTAGGATTAAATGACATCAGATTACAGAAATTTAAACACTCCATTGCTGTCCCAGAGTTGAGAAATTTCTAGACATTAAATGGTGACTTTCCCATAACACCACTGCACCAGTACACATGAATTAGAATAATAAAAACCAGTGAGTATGTACTCAGCTGATGTATGTTTGTGTATATATAAAAGACGAGTACAAGCATATCTCAAAGAGGAAGGCTACAACCTATGTTCCTTAGCCTAAAGCTAGGTACACCCAAAAACAGCTTTATGTTTTCCGATCACTACACAATAATAGTCAAACATAATTTTAATACTCATCCTCAACATGGAGCATATAGATTGTAAGCACAAAGATTAAAACATATAAGTTGAATTCTAGGCCTCTCAAGGACAAGTTTACAAGTGGCTAGAGACATAGATTTATATTTAGCTTCTGCATTGGGGTGGAACAATGAAAAATTGAATGATCTGCCTCACTTTGTTCCAATCCAAAAGCGTGCATAGTGTGACTGAATTTATCAAATCAAGTCTGGGACAAGACCAAACTGCCCCTTAGCAACAAATTTGGTAGGTTGTTTCATGTAAATTTCCTTCTCAAGATCACCCTGAAGGAAACCATTTTTAGTGTCAAGTTGAAGTGACCAATGGCGAATAGCAAGCATTATACATAAGAGCCTAATTGTGCTGAACTTGGCCATGGGAGAGAAGCAACTCAGTAGTGAAGCCCATAAATTATAGTATATCCTTCGGTCACCAACCCTTTAAGGCAATCTACTTCGTCACTAGGTTCAACTTAAACAACATACACCCATCTACAATTAACAGTCTTCTTTTGCAGGAACAAGATCCCATGTGCCATTGCTTGGTAGAGCTTGTTGCCATGCATGATGATCAAGTGCCTCATGAATGTTTGGGACAATGGTGGCAGATAAAGAAAATCTAAAAGTGGAATATGATGGAGACACTGATAAATCAAAATTGTAAGTAGGATATGGATTACGAGTAGGCCAAATACCCCTTCTAAGAGAAATTGGCCAATTTGAAGTGGAGTAATGTGAAAGAGTTGATGGAGAAGGATCTAAATCATGAGACTTTGGGAAGAGTAGTGGTAGGAGCTCTGGGTGTGCTATGACGATATGTAAGGAAAGGTGGTGGAATAATGTTGGACTGGTTTTCATTAGGGTTGGAGGTAGAAGAAACCAAAATTATTGGAGGAACAAAGTTTGGAATAAGTAGAACCTATTGAATGGCCACATGAGCTTCCATGGAGGATGAGAAAAAGGGTGTTCTCAAAAAATGTAACATAAGATAGTATCTTTTGGTAGTTGGACAGTAGCATTTGTATCTCTTTTGAAGGAAAAAATATCTATAAAACAATTTAATAGCCTTTGTAGAGAGTTTGTTAAAACCTAGAGAGATAATATGAACAAAACAAGTAAAACCAAACATCTTTGGAGATATATGTGCTTGATGAGGGCCTAACAAAGCACGTGGTGGAGCCTTTGGTTAAGCAAACACCAGGGTTGGGTCATGCTCTTTGAGGCATACCTAACCTTTTGCTGGACAGAACAGCGGTGGCAGCCGGTGACCAGAGACAGCAGACAGTGGTTGACTGGTGACAGTGCTTTGATATCGACTTGAAGTTGAATGATAAAAGTCAGTTTGTATACTCAGCTGATGTGTGTGTGTAGTACAGGCATATCTCAGAGGAATGCTACGGCCGATCTTCCTTAACCCAAATCTAGGTACACACTGAAGAACACCTTTATGTAAGCTGTACACTACAATAGCTATCATAATTTTAACAAATACAAACAAAGCAGCATACCTTTTTTCCTTGCAGAAACTATTACATGTCATTTATTACATGTCTTACACACCCCCTGAAATCTCAATGGGGATGAGAAGAAAGTATTTTAGTAACATTTACCTTGTGTCTTGGTAAAAGAAAGTGAGCTGAGGAAACGGCCCACTGATCTTGGGCTGGAACATTGAACAAAAGAACTGTATATCCAGAACCTTCTCCAGGACAAAGAAAAGATCAATTTCCGTATTTTCAGTTTTTGTTTGGAGAACGGGACTATGAGACAGTAAAATCAGTTTGATGGGATTCAATTAGTTCCAAAACCCAAATTCTAAGAAGATGATGTCAAAACTCATCCTAGATAGTGTAGGCGTTGAAAGGTAGTGTCACTTACTATATTATCCATGCTCTAAGCCTGATAGTGTGGATGGTGAAGGGTTGTATGGGGAAATCCAAGTCCCTTGGGAGCTGGAATATAGGGTATAGAGGGGAATGACCTTTTCATCTTATAGTTACAAATTTTCAATGATTGTGATTGAAACTTTTCATTTTTTTCCCTTTATGTAGTACATTTTTCATTGCTTAATTATTTTAGCTTAGATTTTTTTCTTCACTTTTTTTATAATGTGACAAGGTGAGGACTTATCTATGTTGTGTGTCCACCCAATTTTAATGTAATGGCTTATTGCTTTTTGACTGTCTTATTTTTTTAGTATTAGTTTTTAGAAAATAAAAGATATTTATGTGGAACAAGGCCCATTCCTCTATTCAAGTTGTCCCATGGTCTCTTAAAAGACAGTGGCAGAAATGTTTGGAAATCTGTAAAAACATGGAGTTTAAAAGTTCACATATTTATCAGAGCAATAATCATTGTGTGGATAAACTAGCTACTATAGGGTTAGAAAATCAAATTTTGTATGAATGGTATGATGGGATGTCATCAAGGTTACAACATGACTTTTTTCATAATAATTTTCAACTACCTATGCTTAGAATTGTTTGATTTTTATTATATGGGTTTAGCCCTCCATGTTTTTTGTATATTTATTTTTTGTTTATTAATAAATTTTTGCATGTGAAGGCAAATGATTGTTGTGTTTTAGGATGTCAGCATAACTGAGATATCAAAATACATAGTGATGTCTAGTATGAATTTATAAAATAGAAAAAGAAAAAAAAGAACAAAGCCCATTGGTGTTTTTAGGTTTGTTGACCTAGTTAGATTTATTCACTTGTTTGTACGCCTTTCCATTAACACTTTCAAGAAAGATTTTTAAACTGGCCAGACTGAGGCTTTCAGAAAAAGTACATGTAACAGATAAATAAGTCAGACCCAGGTTTAATAATAATGATGATGTGGGCCATGTTTCGCCCTGCCAAAGCCTGACCTGTTTAGACTTCTATTTGGCATCCTCATCCTAGAACCTGCTATGTTTTGCCCTGCTCTGTTATTTTCTTTTGCCAATGTTTGGTTTACTGTCTCTCTACTCAAATCTTCCCTCTTTGGTATTGGGCATTATGAGAGAAAGCAGTTGATCTCATGGCTTTCCTTGAGAGATTAGCTTGGCCCCTCAAATTCGCTAGAATTATTTATTTTCTTTGAGGCTTTCCCAGATAAATCAGTTTGAACCTGCTAGTTTTCCAGGTCCCAAGATTTTCCATGAGTCTGTTGGTGTCGTGACAGTCCTAGAGAATCATCCCTGCCCACAATTTTATTCATCATGGTTATTGTGTATTCTTCAACCAATTTTTCTATTCTTTCAATTTCAAGGGTCATTATGTGGAAATAATTTTTGCATTTTTTATTTAAACATATTTGTAAGCAACAGCCTGTGTGCTCAATTTCGAACATCATTTCCTATATTTGATAATGCTGTTATTTTAAAAGTATCTAAGATCAAGCAACTTCGTTTATGGACAAAGTTCAGACATCTGTTTATATCTGATTCTCATGAGCAGAATCTTTAACGAGTTACTGATTTGATTTTCAATCAATTTTCTTCTCTCTCTCTCTCTCTCTCTCTCTCTCTCTCTCTATTGTCTTTCCCCCCATTCGTTCTTTTTCATTAGATATAAAACAACTACTTCCGTTTTCTTTACTGTTTTTGGTTCAACTTTCAACTCTAGATCAAGGAGGCTTTTTGATTTAGATATTAAGGCTGATGTCTTTATTTTTTTCAACTCGTGTAATTTTAATGTTTCAATTTCAAATAAAGAAAACCTGTTTATATGTGTTTGTGTGTGTGAGTGTATGTATGCAAGAGAGTGTGTGTGTGTGGCATCATCTCATATGATTAGTTTCAATATTTCTTGATTTATTTGCTTATTTAGTTAGGATTATGATCTAGTATTAGTATAAATAAAGGTTTATGCCATCATTTTTTATTTACATTTTAACACATTACAATATGCAAGAGAATATTTTTTCTAAGCTTTATTCTCTCAAGTTCTTTCCTCAATACCTATAACCTTATATTTTCAACATGGTTTCATAGCAGTATTTTCTTCCATGACCTGTTACTATTTTGCTGCCGAGCCAAGTTCTATAAATCTAGAGCTCTACTTTATGTCGTTGACAATTTCCCTCATTTCCTCGTTAGTAGTCACTCACTGTGTTTCATCTTCAGTTCTTAGCACCTCATCCTTTCATCCTCCTGGCATCTGGTTTAGTGGCTTCTTACACTCACTTTTCTGCTGCTAGCTGCCAACATTTGCAGCTGGATGTTATTTATCGAGAATTGGGTAAATCAGGATGGTAATCTGTACTGGTACTATGGTGATGGATTTCTTACAATGCATAAGAAGGAAAGCTATGGCCTCATCAGCTATTAGCTAGTACAGATGCAGAAACCAGAAAAACAGAGAATGAGAATATCCTCTAAAGAAGGAAAAGACAACCAGAGAGAAAAATTACATCAGCCCCCACTCTCCCTATACTGCTGCCCTATTTCTATCACGGTACTACAAAATCTTGCAGCAGAGAATTCGTTATTCTCTTCCTTTCACTCTTACGCACTCCCATGTGCCTTGGGTCCTGTGCCAGCTGTTTATTCTTCTGTTGATCATCACTTTTACCAATTTGCGTTGTCTCCACATTATTCCGCTCACGTTCCTTGTTGGCATTAATCAGTATTGGGTCTGTTACACTAGACACCCTTGCTAAGAATTGTTTTTAACTGATGATTGCCAAATTAGATCTCCCAAGCCATTTGCGTGCACACACTATGTCTCCTGCTAACCATTCAGCCGCTGTTTTGGTGATCCTTCAGATTGACAACACCAAACTTTGAATCTCCCAAGCCATTTGTGTCCGCACATTGTCTCCTGCCAGCTGCAGGTCATAAGGCCTCTGTTTTAGCGAGCCTTCAGATTGAGACCATCAGATCATATGGAACGTCCAATTTACCAGCCCATTATACAATATCTAATTTTCATCCACATGGCTGAATGACTTTTAAGCCCCTTAAAATCTCAAGCTCCGATGAGAAAAAATATGATGAAATTTGAAAGTTTGCTACTTCTGATATATACTGAATGCCATATATAGAGGATTTAAGGCATGGCTCATTTTGCCAACCTTTAGAAATGGATTTGGAGCGTCAGTGGAAATATCCTAGCTTATGATGGTTTATTTCATTGTTGAACATTTACAGCTGACTTTTCCTTTCCTTGTATGTCATTTTTGTAGCTGCGGTGCTAGAGCAAAGAAATGGTCCCTCTGCTGGAATTGACTCTACAGTTGCAGAATCCTCTCCAACTGTGACAATAAAAGAAAAACTTGAAGAGAGCTTTGAGCCTATTTGCTTGAATATCCCACATGCTCAAGTTGAAGATGAACCCTCACAGAGAATCAATCCATCATTAAGGCTCTGTGGATTTCATATCAGAAATGAGATTGAAACAGTGCCAAATGTAGAACACCAATTCATACCAAGTTATGCTGGCAAGTCTCCAGTACGTCACAGCTACCTGAAAGAAGACATGGAACTGAAAAGTCTAGCTGAACTTAGGAGTGGCCCTGGTGAAGAAAATTTTGTTTCCTTGCATTTAGGAGAGCCGGAAATGAAGAGAAGAAAGCACTCAGATCCTTCTTTTTGCATCAAAGAATTAAAGTAAGTAGTAGGTTAAAAGATGAAGATGCAGCATATATACCAGATGAAGCGACTGTCTCATTTGCATGGCCATTCTATATGCTACAGAAACGCATGGCCTTAGCATGTGGTGCCTATCATGGGAGGAGCTTCAGCAGAAAAGGGTAAACAAGGTTCACTTCTGGATGATATTCTTATTCTTTTTTTTCTCTTTTATAAATCTTGTTTAAGCAAAGTGATATTATTCACTTGTGGGTTATATAATATTTTATAGAGGACAATTAGCTTGTTCTGTGTTGAATGATTTATACCACTTTTGTAGACTTTGTATTATAAGCACTCCTGATGGAGAAGCAGCTATTGTAAGTTAACGGAATGTGAAATATATCCTTGTTAAGCAGCTTCGGTCTATTTAGTATCATGTTTTATCCTCATGCTCAGTTTATAGTGTTAGCCGTAAGTTTTGTTTCTTTTTTTCCTTTTACTATGCAGTTATTGTATTTATGCAAGGGGAAATTTAATTTCTAGCCCTTCATGGAATTCCTATGGCGATCTTTTTGTTGGAGATGTTAAGGACGAGTTCAATTTTCTTTGTGCTCACATTTTGTGGTTAGTAATTTTCTCAGGTAATGGACTCAATAGCAAGCTCAGTCTTTTGAATTTGTGCTTCACAAAGAACTAATTGAGTGTTTGGTTGCAACTTTGCATTAGACACATTTCGTTGACTGTCTCTTCCTGCACCCTCATTTTTGTTTCCATTGTCCTTTTTGGATTTATCATCTGAAAGTAAAAAATGATCTTTGAATTGTATGGTTTAAGAGCTATTTTTCTTTAGAAGAAATTTTTTTGGATTATATAATTTGAAAGTGATTTTGATTTTCGGATGCAGAGTTTAAAAAGAATAAAATGGAAAGTTTATTTATATAAGGGTGCAGGAAAAAAACTTATGGGAATGGAGGAAAAAACTGTGACCTCGTTTTAACCTTGTAAGCAGCCACAAATTATGACAGAATAGGTATAGGTAATTGAATCAGTAATGAGGAATGATCGGGTCGGGTCGGGTCCAGTCAATAAAAAAGGAGGCGGATTACATGTTTGGACTTATCAATATACATGCAACCTGCTTAACATATTTTTATTTTATTTTTCTTTTCTTCGTTCTCACCCACAACACAACACAGAGACGAGAGAGTTGCCCTATTACGTGCTGAGTAGAGCGGGATAAAAAATGTGGCTGGGTTGCTTTATCAATCAAAACATAAAAAAGAGTTTTTAAAAATGTTGGATTAACTTATGAGATCATTTAGAATTATGATTTAGTTTTTGAAATATATGATTTATTTATTGTTTAATATGAGAAAAATAAAAATTTTAAAACATGTTTGTATTTTTTTGATTTTGGTTGCATATTTAAAAACATGTTAGATTGAAAAAGAAAGTTGTAATTTTATTTGTGAGTTACCATTATTACCATACATTAACACTATCATGCAAACTATTATTACCATGAGAGTTGCCACCATCATGCAAGCTTGAGAGAAGGCCTTACCATGTGATGTGAGGGAGAGCGAGATTAGGAGTTGAGTCTCAACATTGACAAAGTAATTTGTGATGACTTTGATTGTGATTTTTGGTTGTCCTAATTTTTAGCAATTGAGATTTCTAATTGTTGTGATTTTTGTAGATTGAAATTTTTGTGACGTGTGCTCGTTTTTTAAAGTAGAGATGAAGATGATGGATGTCATGCCTTCGTTTCTTGTGAGTATAGAGATGAAAATATGAGGGAGAAAACAAGGTTGTTGATGATGATGATTAGGAAGAAGAAAACAATGCAAAGATGATGGATGATGGGATGAAAAATGGTAGGTCAATCCGTAGCCTGCCAACTCTTATGATGATGAGACATGTTTAATCTTCTAACTTGTTTACTGATAGTGAGATGAATTGTTATTTTTAATCTATATTAATCAAATCATTCCTTTTCTTATTTAAAAAATTAAAATGAAAAAACAATTGTAAGATTACTTTTTTTGTATAATTTTTGAACATTATTTTTTAAACTTAAATTAACACTTATAAATTAAATTTTTTATTATTAATTATAAAATACTTTAATAGGTAAAGGTAATTATTATTATTTATTTGTTTCATTAAGATATTAATTAACTAAATACTTAAAGAAAATATTAATATAATTAGGCATGTTTTTAAAATACATATTAAATAAAAAAATTAAAAAATGTGAAATTATAAAATTGAAATTTGACAAACTGATTCGCTGGCCTAGGTTGCTAATTTTCTTATGGGCATTTTTTATAGTTCAAGTCAAAATGGACACATTTTATCACTCCTATTTATAATTATAGTAGTATATTTCAAATATGTAATATTAAATAATGTACTTATATCAAAGAAGGAATATATAATGTAATATTATTATTGAGTTATATATTATTTTTAAGTTTTAGTTTTTCGTGTATTAGTGAAATGTTTTATATAAATATTATTAATATAATTTTTATAATCGTTAAGTAAAATGTTCACGGAATTGTGTAAAGCGAAATAAATTTTTAAAATATTGCATAATAAATTAAAAAGTCATTAGCAAAGATTTAAAATGTGATTAAGTGTTAAAACATCCTCTGGTAACTGATTACGAACTCCAGATAATTACCAAATGTTTTAAGTGTTAAAACAAAGTTTTTGTCGACAAATGTTTTAAGTGTTAAAACAAAGTTTTTATCGATGAGATTTTTGATGAATCATATTTGTTGACCCTTTTGATTACATTAAGATATATTGACATACTTATTTGCCCTCTTTGTGTTTTTGTTTAGTAAAATTCTTTAATTTTTTAGTTTTTTTTAANCATTTTGAATGACAACAACAAACTTCTTGAACACCCTGAAAGTTTCACTCTTAGCAGAAATAAAGAAGGTCCAACTAAAATGAGAATAGTCATCAACAATTACTAAACCATATAAGTTTCCTCCAAGACTCCTAACCCTTGAAGAACCAAATAAGTCCATATGTCATAGTTCCAGGGGTCTGGTGGTAGAGATTTCTCTTTTATTTTTGAATGATTGTCTTGTTTGTTTTCCTTTTTGGCATGCATCACACAATTTTTCAGAAGCATAGCGAATATTAGGAAGACCAATAACAAGATCCTTAGACACTAGCTTGTTCAATTGACCCATATTAATATGAGCTAGTGTCTTGTGCCACAACCATGCATCATCTTCTTTAGACATAAGACATACAACATATTTGACAGAAGTTTTTCTAAAATCGATTATGTAAATGTTGTTGTATCTCTTTCCTATTAGAAACAACTCATTAGTTGAACCATTGCTAATCAAACAGTATTTTGGTTCAAAAGTTATTTTCAGCCCTCTATCACATAACTGACTAATACTGAGCAAATTTTGTTTCAATCCTTCAACAAACAACACATTATCAATTTCATATGTAGAGGGAGTTTGGATTTTACCAATACCGATGATTTTTCCTTTGTTGTTATCACCGTACGTGACATGGGCAGTAGTCTTGTAAGAAATGCTTGTGAATTTTGTTGGATCTCCTGTCATATTCCTTGAGCATCTGTTGTTCAGATACCACATGGAATCTTTCGCTCTTTGTTCCAAATATGTTTTCACTGTTTCAGATTTAGCCATCATGATGAGATCACTTCCTGATACATTCTCTTGGTTATCATTCTAATGACTATGACTTTTCTTCTCATTGAGGAATCTTGTAAACTTTTCAGCCTGCAAATTCATCCTCTCAACTCTTGATTCCAATTTATCTACACCATTTTTCTTGTTTCTCAAGAGACCTATTTCAAGAGACTCATAAAAGCCATTAGTAACGGGATTTGACTTAGCATTATAGGTTACATACACAAGTTCAAAAACAGATTCACTTGTCCTTCTTGTTTTAGAAACAAAGACCATTTTTCAGGATCGAATCGATTAACCGGAAATAATAATCGATTTGTTTTTCAAATATTTTATGAAAACCAGCTCTGGTGCCAATTGTTAAAATAGAATGACTTAGTTTCTCACACCAAGAGGGTGGGGCATTGGTGAAGAGTAAAAAATATAATTTTTCAAAAACTATTTCACAAAATAAGATGCTTTTACACTTTTCTTGAATCGCAAGTCACAAGATATGCAATGCAGCAGTAAACTTAATTCAATATACTAACAACGTAATTGACTAAATAAAAGAGTGTAGGGATCAGAAAATTCAAACGCTGATTTTTATACTGCTTCGGCCAATCCTACATCCAGCTTCCTTCCAACCACAGGAAGAAAATGCACTATAAAGATCAAGGTTTTTACAACAAGGTTTTTACAGAGACCTCACGCCAAAAGTGTAAAACACCTCTCTAACCCTCTAATCTTAATATAGACAAAACCACAAACAAGAACAATAGCAAGAACACCTTCTTCTACTGTCTATCCCTTTGAGACACTTTCAAAGTCAAGAACACTGTTCTTCTTCCTGCTAACACCATAGGGAATCCAAGCCAATATTCAAAGATTGCAAATTCTGATCATGCAGAATACACCTAGTTGTGCAGATTGATCAGACGTTCAAATCAGCAAGCCTTGCTTCTCAAGAAACCTGAAGTCTTTGATGACCATGGTCAATCTTGGTTCTTGGAGCTTTTTCTTTCTCTGTAAGACCACACAACATTCTGTAAAAGATATGAAAATGTCTTATTCACAAAGTTCTTATATAATTCAAAACGACATCAATTTATAGTAATACACTCATCAGACATGTTTTAATCGATTTCGCTACTAATGTAGTCGAATGGATCTTGCAGTTATAATAGACTAGCATTAGTCAAGCCCATTAATTGAATGCACATTTAATACAATCGACTTACAATAAATTCCTGGTCAATATATTTAAGAATATGATCGTTAAGACAATTATGTCAAACATTCAATCAGTTTTCAAAATAACAACCAACTTAGCACATTTTTGAAAACTTTTCTCTTCAAAATAACTCACAACACACTTGATAAAAGTTTGTGCAAACACAAGAGTTTTAATCGATTCATCCCATAATGTAATCGACTTAAAACTGTTGTTTTGCTACACATTAAAGTTTAATCAAAGTGCTTGTGGTTTTCCATTTTCCAAAAACTCATGTCATGCATACACATATAAAATCATATATTAATCACAGTGATATGCAATGAACAACACAATCATGTTCACAAATATGCTTATACAGATTTATCACAGTAAATAAAAGCATATAATATGTAAGCATATAACATGTAACACAGAATACTCATGTGTTATTAATTATGTGTTGTCATCATAANTGTTAAGTAGAATATATTTCACATATAACTCAACTCACTATAGTCATTTTAAATGTCAGGGTCTTTTGCAAGCTCTTCAAGATCTTCTACCTGGGGTAGACCAAAGATATTGTGTTAGACATTTGTATTCAAACTTCATAAAGCAATATCCTAGAAAAGACCTTAAACGTCTCATGTGGAGTACAGCAACAGCCACATATCCACAACTATGGGAGTCCGAAATGAGGAAAATTAAAGAGGTCAATGTAGACGTATTTAAATACTTGATTACAATTCCACTTAGGTATGTATTCATTGTTCCTCATACTTTATATTTACTGATATATTTAGTTTGAATGAATATATTTACTGATATATTCATCTCTCAGGTTTTGGTCAAGATCTAGATTCACCCCTACATCACATTGTGACACTCTTGTCAACAACATGTGTGAGGGCATGAACAGTGTGCTACTTCATACTAGGTCTAAGCTAATTATATCCATGTTAGAAGACATTAGGGTTTACATTATGAAGACATCAAGGTTCTGTCTGCCCTAAGGTTCTCAACAGATTTCAAAAGCAGTCATGGTTAACAAGATATTGGTTACCAAGGTAACTATAATCATACAATTCTTTTTACCGCTATTAGGTGTGATTCTTTTGGTAGAGACTGAAACCTAGCATAGAGACAAACACTATATATGCATGATGTCTAGTCTACTAGCAGTTAAGTACAGTAGAGATCCAATCATACCTCTATACATTTTCTGATCAACTGCTTTGCCTGCTTCATCAAGGTCAAGATAATAGTTTGTTGCCATAGGTGTTGCAGCCTCTTTGCTATCCAATATTTTGTATTTATTTAACAAATCAGTGTAGTACTTGGATTAATGAATAAAGATGCCATTCTTAGTCTGCTTAACTTGAAGTCCTAGGAAGTATGTGAGTTCTCCCATCATGGACATCTCAAACTCATCTTACATAGTTTGAGAAAACTCTTTGCATAAAGTATAATTAGTTGATCCAAAAATGATATCATCAACATAAATTTGCACATATAATCTATCCTTTTTGGAATTCTTAATGAAAAGAGTTGAATCTACTTTACCCCTAGTGAATCCCTTATTTACCAGGAACTCACTTAGGCACTCGTACCATGACCTTGGTGCCTGTTTTAGTTCATATAAGGCCTTTTTTCAATTTGAAGACAAAGTCCGGATGTTCATATTCTTGAAATCCTGATGGTTGTTCCACATAGACTTCTTCCTTGATATACCTGTTTAGGAACGCGCTCTTGATATCCATTTGTTACAACTTGAAACTTCATGATTGAGGCAATAGTAAGTAGTATCCTTATTGCTTCCAGTCTGGCCACTGGTGCATACGTTTACTCATAATCAATTCCTTCTTCTTGACTATAACCTTTAGCAACCAACCTTGCCTTGCTTTTGATGATTTCTCCTAAATCATCCATCTTGTTTATGAAGACCCATTTAGTGCCTATAACCTGAAGGTTTTCTATTCTTGGAACCAGTTCCCATACGTTATTCCTCTTAAACTGATTTAACTCCTCTTGCATGGCCATCATCCAATTTTCATTCGCAAGTGCAACTTCAATATTCTTGGGTTCAATATTAGAGACATACGCTACATTCATGCAAAATTGATTAAGTTGATGCCTAGTGGAAACACCTCTTGTGATATCACCAATGATGTTGCTTGTCGAGACATTCCTTGGTGTTTTCCATTCTTTAATGGATTCAGCTCTAGGGGGATTGATTACATTCTCAGGATTTTCCTCTTCTGGGATTTATTCATTTTCTTCTTCTCCAGTGGAATCATCTACATCTATAGACTTTCTAGAGTGTACATGATTAGTGGCAATGTCAATATACTCGTCAAAAGCTACATATACAGATTCTTCAACACACATTGTTCTTTTGTTATAAACACGATAAGCTTTACTTGTAAGAGAATAACCAATAAAGATGGCCTCATCGGCTTTGGAATCAAACTTACCAAGGCTTTCCTTACCATTGTTTAGAACAAAACACTTGCATCCAAAGATCTGCAGATGTGAAATGTTAGGCTTTCTTCCCTTGAACAATTCATAGGGAGTCAAGTTCAACATTGATCTTATCACTGTTCTGCTCAGTACATAACAAGTTGTGCTCACTACATCTGCCTAGAAATACTTCGGTAAGTCCCTCTCATTCAGCATGGTTCTTGCTAGTTCTTCCAATGCCCTATTCTTTCTATCAACAACTCCATTCTGCCGAGGTGTTCTTGGTGCTGAGAAGTTGTGAGAGATTCCCATCTCCGCACAATATTCATCAAATGCTTCATTCTGGAACTCCTTGCCATGATCAATTCTAATCGATTAAATCTTAAGCTCCTTTTCATTTTGAATGACAACAACAAACTTCTTGAACACCCTGAAAGTTTCACTCTTAGCAGAAATAAAGAAGGTCCAACTAAAATGAGAATAGTCATCAACAATTACTAAACCATATAAGTTTCCTCCAAGACTCCTAACCCTTGAAGAACCAAATAAGTCCATATGTCATAGTTCCAGGGGTCTGGTGGTAGAGATTTCTCTTTTATTTTTGAATGATTGTCTTGTTTGTTTTCCTTTTTGGCATGCATCACACAATTTTTCAGAAGCATAGCGAATATTAGGAAGACCAATAACAAGATCCTTAGACACTAGCTTGTTCAATTGACCCATATTAATATGAGCTAGTGTCTTGTGCCACAACCATGCATCATCTTCTTTAGACATAAGACATACAACATATTTGACAGAAGTTTTTCTAAAATCGATTATGTAAATGTTGTTGTATCTCTTTCCTATTAGTAACAACTCATTAGTTGAACCATTGCTAATCAAACAGTATTTTGGTTCAAAAGTTATTTTCAGCCCTCTATCACATAACTGACTAATACTGAGCAAATTTTGTTTCAATCCTTCAACAAACAACACATTATCAATTTCATATGTAGAGGGAGTTTGGATTTTACCAATACCGATGATTTTTCCTTTGTTGTTATCACCGTACGTGACATGGGCAGTAGTCTTGTAAGAAATGCTTGTGAATTTTGTTGGATCTCCTGTCATATTCCTTGAGCATCTGTTGTTCAGATACCACATGGAATCTTTCGCTCTTTGTTCCAAATATGTTTTCACTGTTTCAGATTTAGCCATCATGATGAGATCACTTCCTGATACATTCTCTTGGTTATCATTCTAATGACTATGACTTTTCTTCTCATTGAGGAATCTTGTAAACTTTTCAGCCTGCAAATTCATCCTCTCAACTCTTGATTCCAATTTATCTACACCATTTTTCTTGTTTCTCAAGAGACCTATTTCAAGAGACTCATAAAAGCCATTAGTAACGGGATTTGACTTAGCATTATAGGTTACATACACAAGTTCAAAAACAGATTCACTTGTCCTTCTTGTTTTAGAAACAAAGACCATTTTTCAGGATCGAATCGATTAACCGGAAATAATAATCGATTTGTTTTTCAAATATTTTATGAAAACCAGCTCTGGTGCCAATTGTTAAAATAGAATGACTTAGTTTCTCACACCAAGAGGGTGGGGCATTGGTGAAGAGTAAAAAATATAATTTTTCAAAAACTATTTCACAAAATAAGATGCTTTTACACTTTTCTTGAATCGCAAGTCACAAGATATGCAATGCAGCAGTAAACTTAATTCAATATACTAACAACGTAATTGACTAAATAAAAGAGTGTAGGGATCAGAAAATTCAAACGCTGATTTTTATACTGCTTCGGCCAATCCTACATCCAGCTTCCTTCCAACCACAGGAAGAAAATGCACTATAAAGATCAAGGTTTTTACAACAAGGTTTTTACAGAGACCTCACGCCAAAAGTGTAAAACACCTCTCTAACCCTCTAATCTTAATATAGACAAAACCACAAACAAGAACAATAGCAAGAACACCTTCTTCTACTGTCTATCCCTTTGAGACACTTTCAAAGTCAAGAACACTGTTCTTCTTCCTGCTAACACCATAGGGAATCCAAGCCAATATTCAAAGATTGCAAATTCTGATCATGCAGAATACACCTAGTTGTGCAGATTGATCAGACGTTCAAATCAGCAAGCCTTGCTTCTCAAGAAACCTGAAGTCTTTGATGACCATGGTCAATCTTGGTTCTTGGAGCTTTTTCTTTCTCTGTAAGACCACACAACATTCTGTAAAAGATATGAAAATGTCTTATTCACAAAGTTCTTATATAATTCAAAACGACATCAATTTATAGTAATACACTCATCAGACATGTTTTAATCGATTTCGCTACTAATGTAGTCGAATGGATCTTGCAGTTATAATAGACTAGCATTAGTCAAGCCCATTAATTGAATGCACATTTAATACAATCGACTTACAATAAATTCCTGGTCAATATATTTAAGAATATGATCGTTAAGACAATTATGTCAAACATTCAATCAGTTTTCAAAATAACAACCAACTTAGCACATTTTTGAAAACTTTTCTCTTCAAAATAACTCACAACACACTTGATAAAAGTTTGTGCAAACACATGAGTTTTAATCGATTCATCCCATAATGTAATCGACTTAAAACTGTTGTTTTGCTACACATTAAAGTTTAATCAAAGTGCTTGTGGTTTTCCATTTTCCAAAAACTCATGTCATGCATACACATATAAAATCATATATTAATCACAGTGATATGCAATGAACAACACAATCATGTTCACAAATATGCTTATACAGATTTATCACAGTAAATAAAAGCATATAATATGTAAGCATATAACATGTAACACAGAATACTCATGTGTTATTAATTATGTGTTGTCATCATAAAAAACACAGATATCATTGAGATTTTAGGTTACTAAACTAGTGCTACCCGTATCAACAATCTCAACAGTTGCGAATGGCCTCTATCATGTACCAACAACTAGTGAGTTTATTGATTAAAATTTATATAAAGTTGACAATATTGGGAAACACATACACATCAATGTATGACACGATATACAACTCTATATTAGACTTAGTCATCCATGTTTGCATATATGATTTTCTGGAATCTAATGTGTTTGCATATATGATGTTTGGATATAAAGTTTTCCAAAAAACAATTTCACCAGTAAGATCAACTTGATGATGCTTCAATACACTGCCGATAAAAACACCATAGGGCAGATTATGTCCACTACGACTTGCAATTTCAATCATGTGATCACTCATAACAGCAACCAAATTGGTTGGTATCTGGGTTCTAATGGTTAAAGATCAACGAATTCCAACCTTAGGATATATCATTTCAATTTCTTGTCCTCTGGTCCTAGCCACAACTCTAAACAAATTTGAATTATTTGAAACATTAGAAACATAGGTTAATATATTAATTTATAATGAATTTATATGAATGAATGTAATACTTACGTTTGTAACAAGGACATCAATTTCAATTTCATCTTTCTATGAAGAGAACAAAACCATACAACTTGTCCTTTTCTTGGAATGATCACCATTAGTTGCTGTTAAAATAGAATGACTTAGTTTCTCACACCAAGAGTGGGGTGAATTGGTGAAGTGTAAAAAATATAATCTTTCAAAAACTATTTCACTATTCTTTTACACTTTTCTTGAATCACAAATTAAAAGATATGTTGGAGTTTGCGTCGTTTCTTTGGTTGAGGTAGAAGTCGCCCTCCATTGAAAGGCCTTACCGTGTTCCTCTGAAGCTGCCACTGTCGGTAGTGATGTGCTTCATACCTCTAGATTTCTGGTTTTTAATCTACAAGCGCAATACTAATTTTAAAACATTTTTTTTGTTATGAAATGCAACGTATAAATATACGAGAATGCCACGTTTAAAAAACTTGACACGTCAACCTCCTACCTCATAAAAAATTTAACCCTGTTAAGGTAATTTAACGGAAAGGGCCTAATTGATTCAAATTAGCACTATTTAGGACTCAATTGTGAATTTTAAAACAACGGGGATCGAACTAAGAAAAACCTACGTAAATAGGGACAACTAAAGGGGTTTAACTTTTTTTCTTTCATGTTTTAAGTTTTAGTCTTTTAAAGTGTTTTTTGTCAATGACATCGTCTTGACATTAACTAGTGCAGTAAGGGAAAACGATAGCGGTTATTTTTGCCTATAACAGTGGTTTCGCAACCAAGGCATATATACAAGCGAGGCAAAAAGGGGTAGGCTTTTTGCCTCAGTTATGAACCGAGGCAAAAAGGGGTAGAATTTTGCCTCAGTTCTTAGATAACCGAGGCAGTAGCGTGTTTTATTTATTTATTTTTATTTCAGTCCTCGGTACGTACTGAACCAAACAGTTTGTATAGTGAACCGAACAGTTAGAGCCCTCGTCAAGCCCTAGCGGCGGCGTCACCGTTCTTTCTCTACCATTACAATGCCCTTGTAGCGGAGGCATATAGGGAGGACATACTGCTTCAGTTCATAGCAGAATCAAAGCTGAACGATCTTATTGCCTCTACCCCCAAAAAATCGAGGCATATTAGTGGACAAAATGTGCTTGGGCCGTTTGGTTTCAGAAAAGGTCACCTATCTGGCCAGGAATACTGCCTCGATTCCTATCACAACCGAAGTCGAATGGTCCTATTGCCTCTGTCCTAAAAAAACTGAGGCTTATTAGTGGACAAAATGTGCTTGGGTCGTTCGGTTCCAAAAAAGGTCACTTGTCTAGCAGGGAATACTGCCTCGGTTCGTAGCACAACTGAAGCCGAACGGTCCTATTGCCTATGTCTCCAAACAACCGAGGCATATTATTGGACAAAATGTGCTTGGGTCGTTCGGTTCCAGAAAACGTCACTTGTCTCGCAGGGCATACTGCCTTGGTTCGTACCACAGCCGAAGTCGAACGGTCCTATGTCCTCTGTCCCCAGCCAATCGAGGCATATAAGTTCGCCATAACTACGAAAATGCCATCGCGTTTTATATGCTTTGTTTTTTACAAAATCGAAGCCCATGGTGCTAGTTAAAAAACAATTTTTTTCTAGTGATTGTTTCATTTTTTCAAGAGTTAAACTAAATACCTTTGGGTATGATAAGCTTTACACATTTAGCTTCAACCTCTTATATGCTTTTAACTTAACAATCGTTTAACATAAAGTCTGAGTGTTATGACTTAGTTGTTTTTCTGTTTCCTAAAGTTCTAAGTGTTTTCCTAAGGTTTTTCTATGTTGGGGATATTGGTTTTAAGTCTTATGGTTCTTCAAATTGTTTTCTAAGTGTTTTCTTTAGTTTTTCTTCAGATAGTCTAATCTTGTTTCTCTTATGTTGTATCCTGTTATTGTTTAGGTTTTTGCTTGTCCTATTTTTCTAATTTCATAGCCAAGTTTGATCTTTTTGTGATTTTTTGTGTTAGACTTCTTTTAGAGGATCGATCGTCTACATCTTTTCTTCTTGGTGTATTAAACTTGTTGTGCGGATACCTATTCTTTTTAACTTAGAGTTTCTATTATAGCATTTAAGATGCTTTGTTTTCTATTCTATGAGGCTTCCTATTGTGTGGTTACCTGTTCTTTCTAACTTAGGGATTTCTATCAATGAAACATTTTCAGAATGTTCTTTTTTTTCTCATAATGTTTTTTTCTTAGTTGTCATGATTTATATAATATTTTTCTACTTTATTGATCTACATGAATATCAAATAAAAAACAAAGTATACAAGAACAAAAGTACTTTTTCATACATGCATTAAATGTTTTGAACGTTGATAAGCGTTAAGCAGTGTAACGAGTTCAAGATATCATTTGTCTTTTATTAATAAATGCATTGTTTGATAAGACAAATCACAAATATATTCATCAAATGATATTATCATGAAGTACTTTCAAAGACTAAAGTGTTTTAGAGGTCACTCATCAGATGATAATTTATATAGAAAGCTTTGCTTGATATAACACTGTATTGAATAGACAGTTCTTTTAACCTTAATGCCATATAAGAGATAGACTTTTGTTTTCCTAAGCAACTAGCTTATTTAGTTCATATAGTCCATTGAGATATTCAATGAGAGATACTTTCTTCTAAATGTTGTTTATGATTTTCTAATCCATTTAAAAAATTTAGTCTCGAAAGTATTACTTCAGCTTCAAACATTATAAGACGCTATCAGATGCTGCTATGTTAAACAACTTTTCTTAAGCAATAATGTTACGCTTAATGCTCTTTATTAAACTTCAAAACATGGGTTGCCTTAGACAATCTATTCTCTAGACGATTTTGTCTTAACAACACGGTCATTGGTTAACATTGATGAAGGGTGTGTCGTTGTTTTATACACGGGCATGTCCTAATAATGATGTAAAGTGTGTTGTGATTATACATAGGCATGCAAGATGTGTGGTAATTATACATGGGCATTGACTAATATTGATGCATGGTATGTCGTGATTATACATGATCATTGATTAACTTTGATGTAGGGTGTGTGGTAATTGTGGAAGGGCATTCGTTAATATTGATGTAGGTTATGTGTTGTTTATACATGGGCCTTGGTAAGCTTTGATGCAGGTGTGTAATGAAAGGAAATTCTTGAGATGGTTTAATTCTAAGTGAGTATACTCTTTATGTTGGAGTATGATTGTTGGTATAAGCAATGAAGATGCATTTATTTTAATGATATAGGAAATTGTTAGGCTAATGAAAATAATATATCTTAGAAAGTTCAATATTACCTAGGATAAGTAAGGGAGTGTGTGATATTCATTATATAATGGACTCTAAGTCCATGGTGTTTCTTACCCAGTAAAAGACATTTTAAGCTTGTATTTGACTTTTCTTATACTATTGTAATAGAGTGTTGTGAGATTTAGATTAAATTCTTCCTTTGGAGAGTGTGAATGTACTTGGATTCAAAGGACATGTAAGTGTTGTTTATATGTCGTAAAAATTTTCATGTGGTATTATTATTATCTTATTGTTATTAAACAACCCTCATTAATTAGGTGATTCTCAATGGTAAAGACATTGATGTTCTCATTGATAATTTTTTTTCATCAAAATGTGACATGAGCCCAACCCATATTAGAAATTAATCACTAGTGCAGCGAGGGGATTTTACCGCGGTTATTTTTCACTATACGTCGCGGTTTACGAACCGCAGCATATTCAGCCGCGGTAGTAAGTCAGAGACTTTAGGCCGCGGTTATGACCGCGGTATATAGGTTGCGGAATATGCCGCGGTTGTCCAAGGAACCGCTGCCTAAATCCATTTTCTTTTTTTTAAAAAAAAATTTGTCCACTACATGCCGCGGTTCAACCGCGGCAAAAGACTGTAGTATATGCCGCGGTTTTAGCACTAACCGCGGCCATATGTCTCATTTTACAAAAAAACGAAACACTATATGCCGCGGTTGTGGTTACAACCGCGACATATTCCCCTGCAGTTTTTTAAAATTGCAAGTCTGTTTTTGTGATATCCACTACCACAAAAACAGACCTGCATATAAAAACATGTACACAAATTCAATTTGAACATAACAAACACATGTTCAAATGTATTTCAACATCAAATAAAGTACAAAGTCTAAGAAAATTCAATCTAATCAAATGCAATGTTTAAATCTAAGAGCTATTGTATAATCTAATTATATACTTCGCAGCAGCGTTCCTAATGAATAATAGTGACTTCTCAGGAACTGGTGTAGTAGTCTTGAATCTCTGCAAAAGACAATTCATATTAATTAGTGTATATGAATTCAACATTTGGGAAAAAATCAAAATTTGTTAAAGTTAAATATTACCGTTTCCCAGCGACTTGTGATGTGAGAACGAACAATATGGGTCATCCAATACATTACATAGTATCCGCACTCATATGACCCATTTTGTCTGTTACACTACAATATATCATCACAGTTGATAATAGTTAGTGAATAACATTAAAATAAAACAATTATAACAAAGTATGACTTTAGCATATGTCAAACCTTGAGAGAAATCCAAGCAATCTTTCTACTATTAACAATTGATCTCCCACCCATCATNGAACACCTTCTTCTACTGTCTATCCCTTTGAGACACTTTCAAAGTCAAGAACACTGTTCTTCTTCCTGCTAACACCATAGGGAATCCAAGCCAATATTCAAAGATTGCAAATTCTGATCATGCAGAATACACCTAGTTGTGCAGATTGATCAGACGTTCAAATCAGCAAGCCTTGCTTCTCAAGAAACCTGAAGTCTTTGATGACCATGGTCAATCTTGGTTCTTGGAGCTTTTTCTTTCTCTGTAAGACCACACAACATTCTGTAAAAGATATGAAAATGTCTTATTCACAAAGTTCTTATATAATTCAAAACGACATCAATTTATAGTAATACACTCATCAGACATGTTTTAATCGATTTCGCTACTAATGTAGTCGAATGGATCTTGCAGTTATAATAGACTAGCATTAGTCAAGCCCATTAATTGAATGCACATTTAATACAATCGACTTACAATAAATTCCTGGTCAATATATTTAAGAATATGATCGTTAAGACAATTATGTCAAACATTCAATCAGTTTTCAAAATAACAACCAACTTAGCACATTTTTGAAAACTTTTCTCTTCAAAATAACTCACAACACACTTGATAAAAGTTTGTGCAAACACATGAGTTTTAATCGATTCATCCCATAATGTAATCGACTTAAAACTGTTGTTTTGCTACACATTAAAGTTTAATCAAAGTGCTTGTGGTTTTCCATTTTCCAAAAACTCATGTCATGCATACACATATAAAATCATATATTAATCACAGTGATATGCAATGAACAACACAATCATGTTCACAAATATGCTTATACAGATTTATCACAGTAAATAAAAGCATATAATATGTAAGCATATAACATGTAACACAGAATACTCATGTGTTATTAATTATGTGTTGTCATCATAAAAAACACAGATATCATTGAGATTTTAGGTTACTAAACTAGTGCTACCCGTATCAACAATCTCAACAGTTGCGAATGGCCTCTATCATGTACCAACAACTAGTGAGTTTATTGATTAAAATTTATATAAAGTTGACAATATTGGGAAACACATACACATCAATGTATGACACGATATACAACTCTATATTAGACTTAGTCATCCATGTTTGCATATATGATTTTCTGGAATCTAATGTGTTTGCATATATGATGTTTGGATATAAAGTTTTCCAAAAAACAATTTCACCAGTAAGATCAACTTGATGATGCTTCAATACACTGCCGATAAAAACACCATAGGGCAGATTATGTCCACTACGACTTGCAATTTCAATCATGTGATCACTCATAACAGCAACCAAATTGGTTGGTATCTGGGTTCTAATGGTTAAAGATCAACGAATTCCAACCTTAGGATATATCATTTCAATTTCTTGTCCTCTGGTCCTAGCCACAACTCTAAACAAATTTGAATTATTTGAAACATTAGAAACATAGGTTAATATATTAATTTATAATGAATTTATATGAATGAATGTAATACTTACGTTTGTAACAAGGACATCAATTTCAATTTCATCTTTCTATGAAGAGAACAAAACCATACAACTTGTCCTTTTCTTGGAATGATCACCATTAGTTGCTGTTAAAATAGAATGACTTAGTTTCTCACACCAAGAGTGGGGTGAATTGGTGAAGTGTAAAAAATATAATCTTTCAAAAACTATTTCACTATTCTTTTACACTTTTCTTGAATCACAAATTAAAAGATATGTTGGAGTTTGCGTCGTTTCTTTGGTTGAGGTAGAAGTCGCCCTCCATTGAAAGGCCTTACCGTGTTCCTCTGAAGCTGCCACTGTCGGTAGTGATGTGCTTCATACCTCTAGATTTCTGGTTTTTAATCTACAAGCGCAATACTAATTTTAAAACATTTTTTTTGTTATGAAATGCAACGTATAAATATACGAGAATGCCACGTTTAAAAAACTTGACACGTCAACCTCCTACCTCATAAAAAATTTAACCCTGTTAAGGTAATTTAACGGAAAGGGCCTAATTGATTCAAATTAGCACTATTTAGGACTCAATTGTGAATTTTAAAACAACGGGGATCGAACTAAGAAAAACCTACGTAAATAGGGACAACTAAAGGGGTTTAACTTTTTTTCTTTCATGTTTTAAGTTTTAGTCTTTTAAAGTGTTTTTTGTCAATGACATCGTCTTGACATTAACTAGTGCAGTAAGGGAAAACGATAGCGGTTATTTTTGCCTATAACAGTGGTTTCGCAACCAAGGCATATATACAAGCGAGGCAAAAAGGGGTAGGCTTTTTGCCTCAGTTATGAACCGAGGCAAAAAGGGGTAGAATTTTGCCTCAGTTCTTAGATAACCGAGGCAGTAGCGTGTTTTATTTATTTATTTTTATTTCAGTCCTCGGTACGTACTGAACCAAACAGTTTGTATAGTGAACCGAACAGTTAGAGCCCTCGTCAAGCCCTAGCGGCGGCGTCACCGTTCTTTCTCTACCATTACAATGCCCTTGTAGCGGAGGCATATAGGGAGGACATACTGCTTCAGTTCATAGCAGAATCAAAGCTGAACGGTCTTATTGCCTCTACCCCCAAAAAATCGAGGCATATTAGTGGACAAAATGTGCTTGGGCCGTTTGGTTTCAGAAAAGGTCACCTATCTGGCCAGGAATACTGCCTCGATTCCTATCACAACCGAAGTCGAATGGTCCTATTGCCTCTGTCCTAAAAAAACTGAGGCTTATTAGTGGACAAAATGTGCTTGGGTCGTTCGGTTCCAAAAAAGGTCACTTGTCTAGCAGGGAATACTGCCTCGGTTCGTAGCACAACTGAAGCCGAACGGTCCTATTGCCTATGTCTCCAAACAACCGAGGCATATTATTGGACAAAATGTGCTTGGGTCGTTCGGTTCCAGAAAACGTCACTTGTCTCGCAGGGCATACTGCCTTGGTTCGTACCACAGCCGAAGTCGAACGGTCCTATGTCCTCTGTCCCCAGCCAATCGAGGCATATAAGTTCGCCATAACTACGAAAATGCCATCGCGTTTTATATGCTTTGTTTTTTACAAAATCGAAGCCCATGGTGCTAGTTAAAAAACAATTTTTTTCTAGTGATTGTTTCATTTTTTCAAGAGTTAAACTAAATACCTTTGGGTATGATAAGCTTTACACATTTAGCTTCAACCTCTTATATGCTTTTAACTTAACAATCGTTTAACATAAAGTCTGAGTGTTATGACTTAGTTGTTTTTCTGTTTCCTAAAGTTCTAAGTGTTTTCCTAAGGTTTTTCTATGTTGGGGATATTGGTTTTAAGTCTTATGGTTCTTCAAATTGTTTTCTAAGTGTTTTCTTTAGTTTTTCTTCAGATAGTCTAATCTTGTTTCTCTTATGTTGTATCCTGTTATTGTTTAGGTTTTTGCTTGTCCTATTTTTCTAATTTCATAAGCCAAGTTTGATCTTTTTGTGATTTTTTGTGTTAGACTTCTTTTAGAGGATCGATCGTCTACATCTTTTCTTCTTGGTGTATTAAACTTGTTGTGCGAATACCTGTTCTTTTTAACTTAGAGTTTCTATTCTAGCATTTAAGATGCTTTGTTTTCTATTCTATGAGGCTTCCTATTGTGTGGTTACCTGTTCTTTCTAACTTAGGGATTTCTATCAATGAAACATTTTCAGAATGTTCTTTTTTTTCTCATAATGTTTTTTTCTTAGTTGTCATGATTTATATAATATTTTTCTACTTTATTGATCTACATGAATATCAAATAAAAAACAAAGTATACAAGAACAAAAGTACTTTTTCATACATGCATTAAATGTTTTGAACGTTGATAAGCGTTAAGCAGTGTAACGAGTTCAAGATATCATTTGTCTTTTATTAATAAATGCATTGTTTGATAAGACAAATCACAAATATATTCATCAAATGATATTATCATGAAGTACTTTCAAAGACTAAAGTGTTTTAGAGGTCACTCATCAGATGATAATTTATATAGAAAGCTTTGCTTGATATAACACTGTATTGAATAGACAGTTCTTTTAACCTTAATGCCATATAAGAGATAGACTTTTGTTTTCCTAAGCAACTAGCTTATTTAGTTCATATAGTCCATTGAGATATTCAATGAGAGATACTTTCTTCTAAATGTTGTTTATGATTTTCTAATCCATTTAAAAAATTTAGTCTCGAAAGTATTACTTCAGCTTCAAACATTATAAGACGCTATCAGATGCTGCTATGTTAAACAACTTTTCTTAAGCAATAATGTTACGCTTAATGCTCTTTATTAAACTTCAAAACATGGGTTGCCTTAGACAATCTATTCTCTAGACGATTTTGTCTTAACAACACGGTCATTGGTTAACATTGATGAAGGGTGTGTCGTTGTTTTATACACGGGCATGTCCTAATAATGATGTAAAGTGTGTTGTGATTATACATAGGCATGCAAGATGTGTGGTAATTATACATGGGCATTGACTAATATTGATGCATGGTATGTCGTGATTATACATGATCATTGATTAACTTTGATGTAGGGTGTGTGGTAATTGTGGAAGGGCATTCGTTAATATTGATGTAGGTTATGTGTTGTTTATACATGGGCCTTGGTAAGCTTTGATGCAGGTGTGTAATGAAAGGAAATTCTTGAGATGGTTTAATTCTAAGTGAGTATACTCTTTATGTTGGAGTATGATTGTTGGTATAAGCAATGAAGATGCATTTATTTTAATGATATAGGAAATTGTTAGGCTAATGAAAATAATATATCTTAGAAAGTTCAATATTACCTAGGATAAGTAAGGGAGTGTGTGATATTCATTATATAATGGACTCTAAGTCCATGGTGTTTCTTACCCAGTAAAAGACATTTTAAGCTTGTATTTGACTTTTCTTATACTATTGTAATAGAGTGTTGTGAGATTTAGATTAAATTCTTCCTTTGGAGAGTGTGAATGTACTTGGATTCAAAGGACATGTAAGTGTTGTTTATATGTCGTAAAAATTTTCATGTGGTATTATTATTATCTTATTGTTATTAAACAACCCTCATTAATTAGGTGATTCTCAATGGTAAAGACATTGATGTTCTCATTGATAATTTTTTTTCATCAAAATGTGACATGAGCCCAACCCATATTAGAAATTAATCACTAGTGCAGCGAGGGGATTTTACCGCGGTTATTTTTCACTATACGTCGCGGTTTACGAACCGCAACATATAAAGCCGCGGTAGTAAGTCAGAGACTTTAGGCCGCGGTTATGACCGCGGTATATAGGTTGCGGAATATGCCGCGGTTGTCCAAGGAACCGCTGCCTAAATCCATTTTATTAAAAAAAAAAAAAAATTTGTCCACTAAATGCCGCGGTTCAACCGCGGCAAAAGACTGTAGTATATGCCGCGGTTTTAGCACTAACCGCGGCCATATGTCTCATTTTACAAAAAAACGAAACACTATATGCCGCGGTTGTGGTTACAACCGCGACATATTCCCCTGCAGTTTTTTAAAATTGCAAGTCTGTTTTTGTGATATCCACTACCACAAAAACAGACCTGCATATAAAAACATGTACACAAATTCAATTTGAACATAACAAACACATGTTCAAATGTATTTCAACATCAAATAAAGTACAAAGTCTAAGAAAATTCAATCTAATCAAATGAAATGTTTAAATCTAAGAGCTATTGTAT
>NW_025909737.1:11288-31237 GCF_018835915.1 Vigna umbellata
CCCATTACATGCAAGCTTTAAGATCGGAAACAAGAATACTAGTAATAGATAGAAAAGGCATTTATAAATACGAAACAATCATTCATTACACAAGAGTTCATAGGCTACATCTAACCCTAACAAGATGAATCTGGTTCTCCATTTCCATGGAGAACCCTAAAGCTTACAAACATGGAAGATGGAAGAAGAAGGAGACCCAAAGGAAGAGGAGGAGATGTTCCCACAAGCTCCTCGCGCCCTCCATGAGCTCCAGACGTGAAATCGCGCCTCCAAAGAACCAAAGACCCCTTTTCTTTCTGCCTCGTGAGTATATATACTGCCCGAATTCTCGCTTAAGCTAAATTATTCTCGCTTAAGCGAGAATTCTTCTTGGAGAAGATAGTCATTCTCGCTTAAGCTAAATTATTCTCGCTTAAGTGAAAATGACTGTTAAATCAATGACTTCCAGGATCACCGAGGCTCTTCAATGTAATGGAGGATCTTCCTAACATCGAAATAGATCAAAGAAAACAAGGGATTAGAGTATTATTTACGTAATGTAGCTCAAAATATAGATAAATACTAAAACTAAATAAAAGAGAGAATTTAAGCAAGTAATAAGCTAAAGAAGAGTTGATTTTGCTACTAAAATAATGCTTAGATAATGGTAAGAATTAGCATTATCACCTCATTGGCTGGAAACAAGTACTTTATCATGTTTGTTGATGAATACAGTAGGATGTTATCACTAGTGCAGAAAGGGCATTTAACGTCTGTTATTTTGGCCTTTTAACGTCAGCTCTCGACCCGACGTCTTTGTGGGTGACGTTAATCAGACGTCGAACTCCACAGGTCCGACGTCTTTATAGACATCGGACATGCATGAACCGACGTCTAAGGGCTCTATATACGTCGGACATGGCATTAACCGACGTCTACTGCAGCTCGTGTCTTTGGGTAGCGTAGTAGCACCTTCTTCCTTTGCTAGTTTCGTCATAGAAAAGGTTGCATCTTTTGGACCTCTTGTGGCATTTCAACCGAAAATCAAATCTGGGCCTTGCCTAGTTCCATTCCAACAGGCAATGAAAACGAATACGATGACTTGAGAACTAGACAAGGACCCAGGTTCAGTTTTGGGTTGAAACGCTATAAGACATCCAAAAGACGCAAGGATTTTTTACGGGGAAACTAGCAAAGAGAGAATGTGCTACTACGCTACCCAAAGACACGAGAAAAATTGCACCAAACACAACAGAAACTGTTTGTGGGACAATAGTCGAAAAAGGAGAGTAACTCACCATTATAATTGATTTTTTTGCACCAAATATATTTTTTATGTAATATCTACTAAAACAAGAAACAATAATAAAATTCACTTAACAATAAACATTATGTTATAGAATGATTAAGACTTGTGTATTTTGTGAAAACTAACAATCTAAATTAATTGTTGTTATTAAATTAAGAGATTATATTTATCTCAAAAATTAACAAAACATAAATTTTATATAAGTTTATAAATGAGTTTAAGAATATATATTATATACATTTATTATGAGTCTAGCAATACAATATACAATTATAAAAAGGAAAAAACATTAAATGAGTCTAACAATACATATTAAACATCATACACTAAATATAGCAAAAACAAATTAGATGAATATAGCGATACACATTAAACAAGGTTCATGAACTAATTAAACAAGTCTATTATGAGTCATTCAAATAATTATTGGATTAGTCTATTTACACACATTAGACAACTTGTGAAACCCTAGAAAATGGTGTTTTAGAAGTGGTGATTGTCTAAAAATAGTGAGACTCGATTATTTTAATATTAAACAGTTTTATTATAAATAATTTTGTTATAAACGAGTTTCATTATTTTAAAACGTACCATCTCTCTATAAACTACTTTTCTAGAGTTCTCTACTTTTTTCTCTAAGAGTTCTTGATCTCAAGTAATCTATTTGACGATCAGGAGGTGCCTAGACGATCATGGCATCAAGGTCCACAACCTCAACCGATCAATTCATTGTTTAGAGCAAGTAAGTGAAAAACCCTTTTCTTTGGTATTCTAGGGTTCTTTATCATGCACGATGTTTTTTGTTTTGCATGGATCAAGACTCTCTTTTCTTTGTTTCTTGGTTCAATTGAGATTCTAATGTTTCTTTTTAATCACCAATCGGTGAGTTGTAAGTGTTTTAGAAATTCCTTGCGGTGCAAGCCTCGGTCGGGGTACTTTTAGAGCTGGGAGTTGGATAGAGGTACGGGAAGCTAGATAATTGCTTTTAATTGAAGTATGTGGTGTGAGTTTGATGATATATGAGGATTTAACTGTTTGGCTGAAAAATGTTGTTTTGTGTTAGTAATAATTTAAGTAATTGGGTGAAATTCATGTTTTGTATGTTGATGGATTTTGTAAACATGTGAAATCTGTTGTGTGTATGTTTGTGATGTTGAAATTGATGTTGATGAAGTGAATTGTGCTAATTGAACTGTTAAAGGAAAAGAGTAATCTTGGTTGTGGTTATTTGGTCTAAAATAGGGTCTAAGGTAGTGAAATGGTGAGAAACGGTTGATGAATTGATTGGATGAAGTTTGGGTTGCTTATGAAGTAGTTTGAGTCATGTTCAAAACTTTAATTGTAAGAGAATTGAGTTAGGAGTGTGTGGTGGTGAATGTGTAGAGTTCAAGTTGGTTTAGAACTTGTTTTTGAGGAAGTGGAGCAGTGAAAACTTGAGTTTGGGGTTTTGTGTGCAAATGGTCAGTTTGAATAGTCTTGGTAAGTCATATGGGACTTGTTAGAGTTCCTAAGTTAATTGAAATTGTGCCACAAGTGGTAGAATTCAATTTGAGTCTCTAAGTTGAGCTTTTGTGAGTTTTTGATTGAGATCATGTAGCTACTTGTTTAGATTGATGTTAGAAGGGTTTAAACACACTTAGATAAGTTTAATTAAGTATATAACACAATATAGGAGAGTTATAAGTTGGGAAAAATAGTTAGAATTGGTAAATTTGGTGTAGGTTGCGTAATTCTGCAGATTTGGTGCTGTAGAATTATTCAGACTCGCTGAGCGAGTAGATTCGCTCAGCGAATGGTGATAGAGGTGGGTTGTCTGTCTATGAACTTTCGCTTAGTGAATGGTATGCGCTAAGCGAATTGTTTAAGTTTGGGAGCACTATCAATTTTATTCGCTCAGCGAGTGGTGGTAGAGGTGGGTTTTCTGTTTGAGGACTTTAGCTTAGCGAACATAATTGGTGCGCTGAGCGAAAATATCAGATTTTTAATGTGTTGTGATTCAATGTGAAAGTATATGAATATAAGTATGGTTCAAAATGGATTCAAGGAAAAGGTGATATGATATCAATGGTTTCATGGTTGGTAACTTGGGTTCTACGGGGAACTCCTTCGGTATGGTTTCAAGTGTTGATAGTATGAATAGTCAGAGTTAGTCAGGGGTTTATCCTGACATTCTAATGATCATCCAAGCTCAAGTAGAGAGTGATGAGTCATGTGGTGAGAATAGCAGGAGGTCCTAGTCTACGGGTTTTACCTTGGCCTAAGGCGAGTGATAACGGACTAACCTGGTGTGGTAGCTTGGGGTGGTCCAGCTGTTCCACCACACTAGTACAAAAACCTCTATAACTCAACATTCCATAGAATATTCGGATAGTCAGTCTAGGTTTTTGTATGTTAAGATGTTTGGGTTAATGTACGTGATATAAATTATTTATGTATGTTATATTATAAAGGTGATATGAATTGCTTTGTATCTAGCTTACCCTTATTTCTGTGTTGTATATTGTGTGTTGTTTCTCTTTGCGATGATCACCTGAATGATGTGAGCTTAGGGATACAGTCTTTCCAGATGTTCTAGTAGGAGGTGAGGATGAAGAAGGTGGGAAGTCAGATGATTCAACAGGTGTAGAGCTTGTCATTTGTAGATTTGTTTTTTTTTATAGTGGTTCCATTATCTTATATGTGATATTTCATTTTAGTAGTATTTTTACTATTAAAAATGGGATGTTACACAACTCAATTAATACACATTACATATTAGACGAGTATTGCAATACACATTATATGAGTATATGCATATAACAATTAAATAGAGTTTAACAATACACATTAAACAAATATGTCCATATATATTGATTAGACGGCCTAACAGTAGATACTAGACAAGTTTGGGAATTCACTGATTAAATAATTTTAACAATACACATTAGATTAATTTGTTCATATATTGATTTGTATTTTTAGCGAGAATATTCTACATATTTTTACAAAATCTATCATTTATATTTTTAGATAGTGAACTGTATATTTTTGCACATGCTTTATCTTTTTTATTTTTACAAAATTCTACTTTTCACATTTTTAGAGATATTAATTTTCTAAAACGATTTTTATTAATTTTATTCAAAGCTTAATTATAAATTTAAACATATTTTTTTCTCAATCTCAAAATCGTTTTTAATATAATATATATTTACTAAATAAATAACATATACTAAAAAAATTATGTATAGGTACAAGTTTAAAATCTATTATAATATAAGAAAATTACAAAGAATTTTACCTTCTTGTTCATATTTATTCTCCTAAATAATGTTGTTTAGAGTTAATTTGGTAAGTTTTGTAAAAGATTCCATTTTATGCTTTTTCAAGATGGAGTATGCAGATTTGATGATCTTTTACAGAATGGGATGCTTGAATATAATGATTTTGATGAAGAAACCAACATTTTGGTTTTCGCTTTATTCCAATTACACTTTCTTTGGGTAGAGATAGGAGTAGTTAGTTTGAATATATTACGGATTAAATTATAAGAATAGGACGAGTTATTTCTAACTATTGTAATTATTTAGGATGGTAGAGTTCAACATATTGAGCTCTAGTACACAAAGTAATGAAATATTTTTTTTTATTCTTGATTTTTTAAGGTTGGTACCATAAATTTTTTTTTTCATTCAAAATTTATTTAAATTAAGTGAAATAAAATAAAAAGTTAAAAAATGAAAGAAAAATTTATTGTTAATTTATTGATGATAAAAAAGTTATATGAATTAAGTAATATCATGAATTATCAAAATATTCTTTACTAAAATTTAATAAAATGAATTAAATTGAAAGATGAATAATTAATATCATGTACTACTATCCATAATTATAGAAAATAATTTAATGAAGACAAGTAGTTTTTAGAAATATAAATTAAAATAAAAATATATTTTGAATTAATAAAGAAACATTTTAAAAACTCTAATAAAAAATTATATTTTACAACATATTAACATTATTTTAAAAAATAAGTAAAATTTAAATTATTTTATTTATTCATTATTTTAATTATTTATCTTATTATAATGTAAAATATTAACTATTGTGTTATATGTTTTTTATAACATTTTAACACAATATACCTATTTTATTTTACTGATATATTAATATATTTTAAATTAAATTAAAAGAATGATATGTATTTTATGTTAAAATATTTTCAAAAGAATGTATATTAACCTAGGTTAATATATCATGTCTAGTGTGTAAACATAAATTTGGTGTGATTAACTATGGTTGGAATGTTCTTTATTTAACTGTGAAAGCAATGTAGTAAAGGAAAAAACACACTTGTGCCATCTTTCCTTTGATGAAACCAATTGAGACTCTGTTTTTCCTTTCCAACTCACCATAATGCCTTGAGTGTTTTGTTTCAATTCTCGCTTTTTCTTTTCCCTTTCATACTGTCACGTCTTCTAAGTATCATCTACCACCTCTTTTTCCTTCTCTTTGATGTCAACCCAACAATTTTAATTACTACAAAATTTGAAACTAATAATTCATAAATAAATTTATATAAAATTAATGCACATTCTTTAATACAAAATCATAACATAACAATTTTAACATTTTCACCTAATATGATATTATCAATTTATATTGAAATTCATGACAGAGAGACTCTTAAAAAGAAAGAATACAGCTTCTATTACCTTTTACTGTTGCTATAAATCAAGAAAAAGATAAATCATGTTTCCCTTGTTTGTTTTCTACTTAAATAAATGTATGGAAATCCAAAATTATTGATTTGGTGATGAAATCGACTTTGGTGGTGTACAACTATAAATATTCTCTTCTCTTCTACTGATGCAAGATGATATTTAGGATTTTCTTTTCATTTCATCATTTTATATATATACTACATTAGTAATCAATAAAATATTTGGATTCTCATTATATGTTTGTTTATTTGGATTCTCGTAGAGAGAGCATGGTATATTGAAAGTGTTGGTTCTATTATTAATCCTCGTGGAACTCGGGAGTATGGGTGGCTGTGGGGGCATTGGTGTGCTGACCAATTTTTGTTGCTGACTCCAGTATTCTCTCGCATGTTGGTGTGACAACAAGAAATGGCTAAGAATCCAGTGAAATACTCTGTGGTATGTATGTCTTGTCTGTGAAATTAGATGTTTTTGAATTAGGTTTGTTCTCAAAGTCACTAATGCAGGTTGACGCGTTCACCGATTCAGCTTTCAAGGGAAACCCCGCAGCAGTGTGTTTCTTAGGAGAAGAGAGGAACGAGGAGTGGTTGCAGGCGGTTGCCACCGAATTCAATGTCCCTGTCACCTGTTACTTGACTCGCATTATGGGAACTTCTAACAATCCACGTTTTCACTTCAGATATTTTACTCATCTTCACGAGGTAAAATTTTCACCAGTATTTAATACATGTTCTAATTGTCTTCTGATCAGAGATTCATCATAGAAAATTGTTCATTCACTTACTTATTTAGTGCACGTTTTTCTATACCGCATTATGACAAGAAACATTATCCGTAAAAGTTGTGCACCACACAGTAAGCACATGCACTCCTGATTTTTGGTAATAATGTCTCAGCTTTCTCGAAGTTTTCTCTATTCTTGTCCTGTTTGATGATGTTCAGTCAATGAGCCCCACTTGGTAGCAAAATATGTTCTTTGAGAATCCAAACATCACTGTACAGGTTAAAATTTGTGGCCATGCCACGTTAGCTGCTGCACACAAACTATTTTCGTCTGGTTTGGTGGATACCGATGTTATCGAGTTTTATACTCTATCTGGAGTAGTGACTGCCAAAAAGATCACAGCCGTTGATAACTGTAATGGTGTCTCAAACTTGCAAAATGGTGGAGTTGGTGATGGATTTTATATCGAAATAGATCTTCCTGCTCACCCTATTATAGAATGCAACTTGGATGAGACTTCACAAATTTCAGGGGCATTGAATGGTGCTTCCATCATTGATATAAAGAGGACAGAAATTGGTGATGACATACTAGTAATTCTTGTATCTTATCTTTTCCATATATATTATTTCCTAATTCGCATCGGTTACAGCTTTATGATTTGTCTTAGGTTGTGGTTACATCTGGAGATAATGTGAGAGAAGTGGAGCCCCAATTTGATGCAATAAGTAGATGTCCTGGAAGAGGGGTGATTATTTCGGGAGTTGCTCCTCCAGGGTCAGGATTTGACTTCTATAGTCGGTTCTTCTGCCCAAAAGATGGAGTCAATGAGGTAATTATTATTGTTCTTACATTGCATTCTGAATGTCTCCTTAAATAATGGTATTTACTTTCAGGATGAGGTGTGTGGGAGTGCACATTGTGCATTGGCATCGTACTGGAGCAAGAAGTTGGGGAAATGTGATTTCAATGCTTATCAGGTATTTTCCTTCTACCGTTGTGATTATCTTTGTTATGCGGCACTAACAAGTAAATTTGACTTAGCAGGTATCAGGCAGAGGGGGAATTCTCAAAATTCATTTTGATGAGAAAAGCCAAAGAGTGCTTTTGCGTGGGAAGGCCGTAACGGTGATGGAAGGCTGTGTTATGGTCTAGTTCTTTCCCTACCACTACGTCTCTTCTCTTCATTATTACTTGGTTGGAATAACTTTTTTCTTTTTTCTTTTAACTTTCTGTATTAGTTTACGATACATTAATTCCTTACGGGTTAAGCTGCGTGGACACCTTCATTTCGTACTACATGTTTTATTTAATAAAGATTGCATTACTTCCATAAATAAAATCTTACAATTATTTTCATTAATATCAAATTTAATCCATAATCATCTGAATTTATATTACTTTAAATATATTTCAATGATTTTTATCTCAAATTCATAAATTTTTATTTTAAGTATAATTCATTTTACTAGATTTGTATTGGATAATTTTTTAATTTTTGAAAATCTAAAGTCAAGTCATCAAGGTGTGAAATGTTAAGTTATATTAGACTTAAGTAAGATAAGACCGCATTAAGTTATGCCAATTTCATACAAGATCAAGCCAAGGTAAGTTTAAAGTCATACAAAGTTGGATTGGGTAAAGTTCAATACAAGACAAGTTAGATTGATTCACGTCAAACTCAAGCTATGCTAGACTAGACCTAGGTTAAGTTGGGTCAAACCAAACCTAAGTTAGATTGGATTAAGCCAAATCCAAGTTAGCTTGGATCGAACCATCTCAAGCCTAACTAAAGCTAGGTTAGGCCAAATCAAGATTAGTTTTAGCTAGGTTGAGTTCAAGTCAATTTAAGTTGGGTTAAAATCGTGTCAAGTTGGTCAAGTTGGTCAAGTTGCATTGAATTGAGCTCAAGTCAAACCAAATAAAGGTCAACCCATATTAGGAGTAGTCGAGCCAAATCCAAGTTAGGCTAAGTTAATAATGCTTATGTTAAGCTAAGCCAAATTGAGCTTATTTGAGTGGGGTTGTTAACTCGGCTCAGATCCACATCAAATTGAGTAAGCTTCAGCTTAGGCCAAGTTGAGTCATCCTAGGTCCACTTAAAGTTGAATCAACACAGTCCATTTTAGGGCGAATAAAATCAAACCCAAATTTTGTTGAGTCAGGGCACACACACAAGGAAGAATAAAGTTGAGACCAAGTTGGGCCAGGTTAATGAGACTTAGGTTAAGCAGAAACAGGTCATGCCAAGGTCAAGTTGAGTTGGACAAGGCCTAAATTGAGCCAAGTCAACCAAGATTCCACATTTAGTTGAGTGGGCTCCAATCCACATTGGTTTAAGTCGAGGTAAAGGTCAATTGAGTTGGCTCAATCCTAGGTCAAACTAAGTTAACTTGGTCCACATCAAGTCAAGTTAGAACAAGCCATCTCAAGTTGAATTGGATCTAGACCTAGTCAAACATGCTAGAGCAAGTGTGTAAGGCCCAAGTTAGGTTGAGTTAGGCTTGACCCAAGTTAAGTTGAACCTAAGTTGGATTGAGTCAAGTTGGGTTCAAGTCAAGTTGATGTGGCTTAGGTCCGTACTAAGCTAACTCAATCCAATCCTTACTTGAGCCTAGTCGACATGATCAATGTTAAGTTGAGTCAGGATGGGTCTTCATAAAAAAAATTAGGTTAAGACTAAGTCAGACCAAGTTAACCATGTATAAGAGATCTAGACTGAGTTGGATAAGGCTCAAGTTAGGTTGAGTGGCCCTAGGTCCATGTTACGACCAAGTCCAAAACAAGCCAAATCAGTCTAGTTGAGTCAATCGAACCAAGGTCAGGAAAGGTAAAAGTTAGGCCAAAGTGACATAGGTCAAGTTAGTTCATGCCCAACTTAAGTGTGGTTAGGTTGAGATGGGCCCAAATAGGTTAGATTGGATTGATATGTATCCAAATAAGTTAGTTTGAGTTGAGCTCATGTTACATTGGGTTTGTTCTGATCAAGGCCAAATAGAGACTAAGTCGAGTTAAGTCAAAGTAAGTTTAGGTCATGTTGAATTAAGTTTATGTTAGGCTTGGTTAAGTCTAGTCCTAGTAAAGATAGGTCAAACCATTCCTAACTCAGGTTAGGCTTTAAGTCTAGGTAAGCTCAAATCACGATAGGTTAAATTTAGCTTAAGCCAAATTTAATTTAAAATGTAGGAATATGAAATTCTTCTCTTTTCTTATTATTTGAAATCTATAAAATTTATCTTCAAATTCTCTATCTGACTTGAAATTAATAGAACATCGTCGAGTTTGTTTTTGTTAATATGTCATTGTCTAAATTGAGATAGGATACCATCAATTCAATATATATACTTTTTTTTTTGTTAATATCAGCAAAATTTTTCTTTTAGATTAAAATAAACTATGATGATTTTTCTCATAGTCCCCATCACCAAGATTTGTTTGGTGATATAAATCACTATTTTTTTCTTTGTTTATTAGTCAAACATTAATGGTTGTTGGCAACATATGATTAATTGATTTTGGTGATACTTGTATAGTTTTTGTTGGTTTCTCTCTTGATGACTTATTATCTTAATTAATTTGATCAAAATGTAAAATATGAATCAATATCTAAAATAATCTTGAACATATTTACATAAAAAAATTTATTTTATGTTACTTTCGAACATAATAGTCGATTATACATGTTGAGATTATAATAAATTATCTAAAGATGATCAAACTTCAATTTTACTCAAAATTACGAACTTTCTATTATTTCAAACTGTTTTGAAAAAACACAACATTTTATAAATAATCAAATTATCAATTATTTTAGACAATAATTATTATATTAAACTTATTTAAGAAATATCTCACATTTATTAATAATTGGTTATGTTTTATAATAATCGATAGAAAATATAGTAATCGATTATTTTAAACATAATTTATTAAATTAGTAAGTGGCCTTAAAACTCTTTTAAAAGAAAAACTCTCTTTTTCATGCTTTTTTTTTTCAGAAAAGAGAGCGGATCATTATTTTCTAAAAGAGACATAATGAATGTCATACGTTACTTATTGTTTGGAAGGTGATCATGCTATAGATTTTTCATTTTATAATTAGTCATATCATAGATGATATCTATCTTTTATATTTCTTGTGATATCTATCTTTTATATTTCTTGTCATTTGATTTGAATTTGATGCATGTGTATCAGTGCAGCTAATTGAGTATATTCATTAACTTAAAATCTTTTTGAAATATGTTTCAAGAAGTGAATTATATATATAATTCTACTTACATATAATTAACAAATTCATATAAAATTGTCTGGATTAATTAAATGTAAATTTAAAAAGAATCGAATTAGTATAAAAAATATTTATTTATTTCTTTGATATTTTTTTTTTGTATTTTTTTGGAGTTCATAAATTGTTCATCACTTCATAATAATCTTTCTTTATTGACAACTTATAAAAGGTTTTCTAAATTATTTTTAGTTGTTTTTCTATCTATGTCAATCAAAATTTGTCACATTTATTTCTTCAACTAAGGCTAATTAGGTTATTTAGGCTAATAATGTCAACCACAGTTTTCTTTTCACGTTAATAAAATATTTTTCGACCAATGTAATTCAAGGTTTTTTAATCAATTTTGATAGAAGATACTCTTTAATTGGCATTTTTATCTTGTAATGTAGGCTAGTGATATTTTTATTTAATTGAATTTTGTAGAAATTTTCTCAGCCAATATTGGTAAGACTATTTTTAAGTGGATGTCGATAGGATTTTTTTTTGGGGTTAAAGTGTGTAGTAATTGTTTTTTTCAATGTCTGGAGGAATTATTTGTTTCTCGATAAAGATGGCTAGTGATATTTGACGATAATTGAAATGCTTTATACGAAAAAATAAAATTTAATATATACAATTTTTTATCTAAACAAAACATTTAAATAATTAAACAATTAAAATGAAAAAGAGTTGAAACTTAATATATTTTAATTTCTTAAAAGTGATTAAATTTCCTATAAAATAACAATAAAATTCTTGTTAGCATATTAAAAGTATAATATATAGAAAAGTTATAACAACCTTAATACGAAGAAACAACAGATTGTTACTAAACTAAAAATAAATATTGGGAGATCACACCTAACTAAACTTACTAATTGGATGAGAAGATTGTATAACATTTTATCATGGTAAATAGTGGATTAGTATAACAAGTATATTAACATGATTACTTTTCAGTGCCATAAGAAAAAAAACTACAGTCTTAGTGCAACAAACTCTAATTTTATTAATTTTATTTAAAATGAGTAGGTTAATATAATTGAATATGCATTTGATATTTAGTAATTAACACATATATTTATTAAATTAAAGAAAAAATTAAAGCTAATGTAATAATTTAAAATTTAAAAAATAACCCAACAAAGACATATTTTAAGATTAATTATATGTTATTTTAATTTTTTATCTTTAAAAAACACATATCAATTATTAAAAATCAAACATGTATTATATAACTTAACCATTAATAAAACTAAAACAAAATAAATAAAATTACTTTTTTAAAAGAATATAATTAAATATATTTTTAGTCCCTAAATTATTACATATTTTTTGTTTTCGTTTCTTCTCTAAACTTTGATCTATTATGTTTCTCTCCTTTTAAAAGGTTACATATTTAATCTATCATACCCAATGCGCACGGTAGTTTTTTTTATTTTTTATTTTATTTTTTCTAACGTGACAAACACTTTGTTACCTTTTAAGACATGTGTATTATGTCCTAAAGTTGGAGAAATAATTCAATGACAAACAATGTGCTACATTCCCAACTTGGTAAGATCGACAAAACACGTGTAGTGTGTTTTCATGTTAGTAAAACATGTAAATAGTTTGATGGGAAGTCCAAACAACTTGATAAGGTGAATGGATAATTCAATTGCTCGATGGAAAGTTTGGATGGCTTGGTAAGATGCATGGGAAACTCTGTTAGCTTGGTCGAAGTTCCATATAGGTAAGGTGTATTAAGAACTCGGATAATTCAGTGGACTGTCCAAATAGCTTGGATAACACTTTACCGAGCTCTCTAAACTTTTGACTAAGCTATCTGAGTTCTCCATTCACCTTACCAAACTATATGAACTTTCCATCAAGATATCTGAGTTTTCCATTCAGGTTACCAGGATGTTTGGACTTTCCACTGAGTTAGACAAATATCTTGTTAACATGGGACATAGTACACGTGTTTTGCCGACCTTACCAGACTGGGGACGTGGCACATTGTTCATGACCAAGTTATCTTGTTGACTTTAAGACACAATACACATGTCTTAAACAGGTTTGGAATGTAATATATCGTTTGTCACGACAGAAAAAACTAAAAGCATTGGTAAAAGAGAAGTAAATCCATGACTTTCAAAAAGAAGAGGAACAAAAATGGATTAAAATTTAAAAAAGAGGCAAAACAAAAAATACAAAATAATTTATAGATAAAAACATATTTAATCCTTAAAAATATGTTTACATTTATTTTTCTTAGTCTTTTAATATATATTAATCAATCGATTCTAACAAAAAAGTATAATGAAAAATCATAGAAAAAAAGTAAAAGAAAAGAAAACGTGAGAATTAGTGGAACAAATAACAAAATTGAAAAAGCATGAAAGCACACTGTCCATATATATGTTTTACAATACCAATTTAATGTAATGAACTTTAACAATGATTAGTTACATAGGTGTATTTAGGCATGTTTAGTCCTTTCAAGCCATCAATGTGAGGCATGTTTAAGAACAGTTGATTTGGTTCAAAACTTTTCAAGCAAGCTTTTTTTAGTAATTTTTTATAACTGGAATAATGACTTGTACACTTGAATGGAATTGAAGGAGTGATTGAATGAATTTGAGAGGATTTAAAGGTAAATTTTTTGTTGATTATTTGAGTGGATTTGGAGGTAAGTGAGAGTGAATTTGGAAGTAAAGTTTGTGAGAATTAGTGTAGGATTTGATTGATGTGACAGATTAAAAAAATTTACTTTCAAATTTACTCTCACTTACCTCCAAATTCACTCAAATAAACAACAAAAAATTTACTTTCAAATCCATTCAATCACTCTCCCCCAAATCCATTCAAGTGAACAAAGTGTAAGTGTTTCAATGCATACACTTTCACATAACCAAATTCATTTAGATAAGACCAAATTCATTTATGTTGTGTTCACTTTGGGGTAAATTACTGTTTAAGCAGTTTGACGAGCGATGATTTGAAGTGAATTTCATGTTCACTTGCAGAGAAATGCGCAAATAGATTTGAAGGGAAATGCGGGATGATGTGTTTTTCACTCATGGAGTTGGGAGAAGAGAAAGAAGGAGTGAACTTTGATATTTGCATACAATTATTTCTAAAACTTTTTTTGTGTCAAAGTAAACCTACACAGAATGTATTACAATATATATTTTTGAATGTAAATGTCAACCATTTTTGAATTACATATTTTTTGTTTCTATATATCCAACTCACTCTTTTTTTAATTGAATATTTCCCCCTCTCATTCTATCAACCTGAAAATGGCAAACTATCAATTTCATGAGATTTTGAAAACTTTTTTCCTTTAAATTTTAACTTCCAAACGAATTTTAAATTTAGAATCAGTTTTAAAATTATAATTTTTTTACATTTTTAAAATTAATTTTAATAATTAACGTTAAGTTTTTACTTTTTTATAAATATTTTTACAATTAAATATAACATTAACAATCATCATTTTATATTACTTTAATAACTAGGGATATTTTGCTAATCTTTAATTTCTACCAATTAAACAATTTTTTTTATCTATTACATCAATCAAATCTTACACTAATTCTCAAAAACTTTACTTCCAAATCCACTCTCACTTACCTTTAAATCCACTCAAATAAACAACAAAAAATTTACTCTCAAATCCATTCACTCACTCTCCCTCAAATCATCTCCTCTAAGTGAACCAAGCCTTAGGTAACATTCATACTCTCAAGTGAATTTCACAAGCACATAACAACGCCTAAAATCATAAATCAAAACGTCTAACACACTGCTTGGCTTTTTCAAGATAAAACCGCAACTTCTACAAAATTTAAAAACTTACATTCAAGTAAAAAAAACCATCACTATCCATCCACCAAATCCACTCAACCTCGGGATGTGACAACATCAACCTCTGAATCATATGCAACTTTGCCCAGTAGCCAGTAAGTTCAACATCCAAATGAGCCAAATTATACACAATTTCAATCCTGTGTAATCTACAGTAATCAATCTTGTTCTTAATGGACTTCAAGAGGTAATGATCTCTAATAGGGTTATCACAGGTTTGGGAGGGGAAGCAGTGAGGAGCAAGATGCGAGATTTACCTATGATGAAATTAGGGTATTGAGGGTTTTGAGTGAGCCAATTTTGGCGCTCTTGGTTGTCGGGATCAGAGGGGTCGACATCGGATCGGATGTCGGCGAGGATGCGGTTGGTCTCCTCGGTAAGGTTCTAGTTGGCGGTGTCGGAATTGGAGGAGTTGAGATTGATGCCAATGGTGCCGCGGAGGACGAGGATGGTGACAAAGCCGCATAGTATAGTGATCTTGATGTTGTTGAAGGTCTTTTGGATCTGGCGGCCGCAGGGGTTCTCGATGGCACGGCCTCAGGCGTTGGAGGTGGAGGTGGGTAAACGGGCGCTGGTGCTGCGCTTGTGGTGATTGTCTTGCCCCTAACCCTTAGTGCCACACAATCACAAAAACTAGACACATAATTAAGTTTTCTCCAAGATAACAGCTACACTGTTAGAAATTTGACGCGGTAACAAAAAAGGATTAACTTGACTAGTTTTTTCAAAAGTTGGGATAATTTTTAACTTTTTTTAAAAAGGTAGGATGATTTTGTACATTCTCCCTCTTTTGAGGGACCAAAAGAAGTATTAAACCAAAAATTAAATATAATTGAATCAATGATATAATAAAAAATAAACTTAATTAAATAACTCACAAAATTTATCAACCAAAAAAGCAATAAAAATTAAAGTTGACAACATTCACTTTCATATAATGACTTTGATTTACCACCCTATGAATCCATACTCTGAAAAACTATGCGTGAATATCAAGTTGAAAAAATATAAACGCTCACTAAATCATCGTATATGAAAGGCTGATTCAGAAATAAATTTTAAAATTTGTTAGATGCTTCCTAACAAGTAACAACAACACTAAAATCACAATCAACACCTCTAATATGCTCTTTTGACATTTTCAAAATAAAACTGCAATTTTTAGAAAACTCCAAAAATTACATTCTTATACTCAAATTAAAGATAATTAAATAAAAAAATATAATACAAAAAAATCAAATTAATTAATAAGAAAAAGTTACGGATCAAATAAGCACTAGACTTAAAAGCTAACAACATTCACTTATATATAATGACTTGGATTTATCACCCATAAATCAAAGCTCAGAAAACAATGAATATAAAAATATATATAAAAGGTCACAAACATTATGAAATAGACCAACAAATTTCACATATAACACAAGGTTCACAATCATCTTACCAAAAAATTAACACTTTCCCTAAATTACATCAGCAACTTCCCAATTAAGACCCAAATACAATGAAAATCCTAAAACTAAAAAATCCGCATTCAGTAAAAGAAACTAAACTAAATCATATGATATGGTGCTAATGACGCAATGTGAACGTGCAGAGATACGAATGGTTGAATAAAAAAGTGCAGAAATTCTATCGTGTTCTTTTGACCAGTTGAACAGTTCAGGCTAGAGAACTGATAACCCTGTTTCTTCTTCTCTGTCCTGCGTTAGAAATTCTATCGTGTTCTTTTGTGTGGCGTGTCTTCTATATGGCAAAGAAACCTGTCAAATACTTTGTGGTATGTTGGTGTGTTTGTTGTTAATTGTTATTAGTGCATCGTTGTAAATTAGGTTGTGTGGTCAAATCGACTTGTCTGAGTTTATAAACAGGTCGACGCATTCACTGATGTACCATTCAAAGGGAACCCTGCAGCAGTGTGTTTCTTAGAGGAAGAGGAAGAGAGGAGCGACCACTGGTTACAAGCTGTAGCCGCTGAGTTCAACATCTCTCAGACTTGTTTCTTAACCAGGATTGTTGACTCTCCCAATGGCACCTCTAATCCCCGTTTTCGCCTCAGATGGTTTACTCCTATTACTGAGGTCAGTTTTCTCAAATTAGACAAAATGCTTTGGTGGAACCATTAATAACATTATCTGGGTCACCCTTTTGCAGGTTAAACTTTGTGGCCATGCCACATTAGCTGCTGCAATACCAATATTATTGAATTTGTAACGCTATCTGGGTTATTAACTGCAAAAATAATCCCAGCAATCAATATCTCCAGTGCCTCAAACTTGCAAAATGGTGAAACGGAGGATGGCTTTTACATTGAATTGGATTTTCCTGCTGATCCTGTAACAGATTTCAACTTGGATCAAACATCACTTATTTCTGGGGCCTTGATAGGTGCTTCCATAATTGATATAAGGAGGACCCAAGTTACAGATGACTTACTTGTAATTCTTATATCTTCTCTCTTCCATATTTACTACACACATGATAAATATTTCCCAGAAAACAGAATATCCTTGCGTATGATGAAGACCATATTTTCGTCATTATATTTAGATGCACATTCATACTATCAGCTAACCTGCTTGATTAATGAAGAACAAATGTATTATATATCTCATGTTACTTTTCTCTGCAAAGTAGCTAGGTGTGTTTTGTGCAATTGGTGCGCACTGAACATTATGAGACTTATGTAATTTCCTAGGTTGTTGTCAAATCTGGGGAAAATGTCGCAGAAGTAAAGCCACAGCTCGATGCAATAGTTAAATGTTCCGGAAGGGGAATAATTGTTTCGGGGATTGCTCCTCCGGGATCTGGATTTGACTTCTACAGTCGATTCTTCTGCCCAAAATTTGGAATCAATGAGGTATGTGGCTGAGATATTATGATTGTTATATTATATTTCTCTACTTGAATTGGTGAGTTCTGCTTAATTATTTTGCCGACTATAGACAGCAGAGCTAAGGTAAAGTATAGATTGATTTTTAACTCAACCATACTTATGCAATTTTTGAACTGCATAATCCGTTAAAACTCCTGTTCTATTTCCTGTTGTTTTACCCTAATACTATATATCATGTATCACATCTGGGATCTAATTTCACTTTTAATTAAACAAAGGAACTTTGGATCAAGATACAGACTATTTCATGTGCTACATATTTTTACAAGGTCCACAGTTAGGTCACTTGGTGGAATGGGACGGATATTAAAAGCAAAAGCAATCTTCATTGAAGTTCATTTGATCAAAAATTAGAATAAATGAGATAATTTTACTGGTTTTAACTTTCAGGATCCTGCTTGTGGGACTGCACATTGTTCCTTAGCATGCTACTGGAGTAAGAAGCTGGGGAAATATGATTTGAATGCTTATCAGGTACTCTCCTTTCACTCGTTGGGATTATCTGTCTCATTGTCATACTAATATGTAGATTACAATTCTAACAGGCATCACCCAGAGGAGCAATTTTCAATATTAGTTTAGATGAGCAGAACCAAAGAGTGCTTTTGCGTGGGAAAGCAGTTACAGTGATGGAAGGGTGTGTTCTGGCCTAGTTTTATTTATAGCATTGCAGATTGTGTAACCAGAATTGAAATGGGAATACTGAAGTTTTTATGATGCATTATCCCAGCAAATCCGTGTATGATACAGTTACCCACAAACTTGATTGTGTTTGTGAAGTTTAATGATGCATGCAGGTACATTGATAGAGAGGAGATTTGATAACATAAAAGACAGAACATCTGTAGTAATTATAAAACCTTGACCATCACAGATTTCAAAAGAAAACAAAAAATAAAAAACATGGAAACATAGTAACAAACACGATACTAAAACTTCAACACAAATGTTTTGATAATTGTTCAAAAATGGACCACATTTCACATAGTATATGGGCCTACTCCTTAAAAGGTATAAGGTATAAGATTGATCTATTGATAAAAGTTAAAAAGAAGAATAAGAAATTCGTGAATTTAATTTTCTACTTTGAAAGATATAAAATTTATTTAAAGATTTGAAGGGAGAATGAAATAGATTCTGGATTTAAGTCTCCTATTAACAAAAATTTAAACTTAACATTGTCTATAAAAAAAATACTCCATCTTCCATCACTCCCCATGAAATGAAAAATTCTATCAACGCTGTATATTGCAACTAGCCAAGTCTAGAGACAATTTGTACATACATTTCTATGCTGTAAATTTAAGAAGCAAATAGAAGTATATGCATGTTAATATTACCATATTGTGTTGAGTTTTGTTATGCAATCAAAGTCTCAAAATGTAGAACTCTCTTGAGTTCCGCTATTTTCCCCGTACCTTAAACACATACACAAAAAATATTAACAATTTTTTATAATAATTTTTGGATAATAAATTACGTATTATTATTTTATTAATTTGTTTAGATTTATTTTAAAAAAAATATTTAAAACAGTTAATCACGAATTAACATATTAAATTATAAAAAAAATTGTTAAAAAAATTATTAAAAGAATATTTTTAAAAATATTAAAAAATCAATATATTTATCAAGATTAATAGTTATTTAATAAAATCATAAAATTTTAAAAAGAAAATTGTAGTCATATTTAAAACATCAAAATCGTTATATGTCACTATATTTCAAAGGACCGCGATATTCCAACAACCATTTCTTAACACTTTTTTTACAACGCCACGTGTCCTATTTTCATTGGTTTGGTTTAAAAAAAATATTTTATAAAAACCTTCGAAATGGAAGTCCGTAACCCTTCTTTTAACTGAAAATCCGAAAATACCCCTTTCTCTGTTTCATTGGAAACGAAGTTCCCGTCTCGTGAAGGTCCCATCTCCTGAACGTGTTTCGTGCCTCTTGACTTAGCTTTGTATGTGATTGTTCTGTGTGCGTGGTGTTGTCTCCCTCCATTTTCGTAAAGGTGGTGTTTTTCGTACAAGTTATCGTGCTGAATGGCAAGGTCCGGTGACCATTGTCCGACGACGGAAATGAACAACCTTTGAAGACGTATGTTAGGGTTGGATCCCGAATGCGTTACAAGGGAAGAGCACTTAGGACTCCATACACCGGAACCGTAGTGCTTAAAATAAAAAATGAGTGATATGTGTATTTAGTTG
>NW_025909738.1:0-13014 GCF_018835915.1 Vigna umbellata
CTACACAAATAGGGATGTCGAAAAGGATTAAACCTTTAAGTTACTTTAAAGATATGACTTCACCTATTATTCTAACATAAGAATTCATATCCTTATTTCTAGGAAAGACAAAATAAAGAAAATGCATTTTTTTAAATAAAGAAGAAAAGACATTTGATTCGTCATTTTCTAAAAGAAAAATAAGAGACTTTAATATTTCAACAAGTTCCGTCTAAAGAACAGAATACCAAAAGCTTTTAAGAACATACACTAGTGTGTAATACAGAAGTTTGAAATTTTGACCAAAATAAATTATATATTCATATTTAGAAATATTTAGTAAAAATTATAAGTTATTTCTCTTTTGTCATATACAGGTTTTTATTATATGCTTTTGTGACGGTTCACCTTCATCAATTCTAATGTTTTCCGACAAGTTGTTCGTAAAACTTTTTTTTAATTATCTTTTCAGTATATATAATAATATGATAGTAATAATAATATGATAATAATAAGGTAAGTTTCTCTCCATGGAAAGCCAACACGTGGCTAACTTTTAACGAACTATTGCAATAAGAATAATAAAAAAATAGTGGAAGTTTTTGGACATAACTGTTTCTTCACTCTTTTGACTGTTTTTCTGACACAAAAACTTAATTTATTCCAAAATTGAGGAGAAATAGAGAGACAGAGAGAAGAGATAGTGTGTGCTGTCATTTTGTTCGGAAAGGATCATTGAAATAGAAGTAGATTCAGCCTGTTTTGAACCCAAAAGAAGAAAAGGTAGATCAAAAGATGGGGTAGACAAAGCTGGATTCTTTTTGGTTTCTTTCCAATATATACCTTTTCATTTGATTTCAGTTTCCCCCCAGATACCTGCCATGGCACTTCCTCTGAAACCTTCTTGAGCCATACATGTATCAAGCTCAAAACAAACATCAGTCAGGTATTTTGTTGATTCTGTTCCATCCTATTCCGATTCAGCCGTGATTTTGTTATGATTACTCATGTCTTCTGCTGTTGATTGAGTCAAACTTGATTTGTGTTCTTATGATCCTGCATGCTGTGTTTTGACTGGGAAAGGTTAAATCAAGAGTCAAGTTTGATAATTTGCGGATTATATATGGGAGAGTTGAGAAGAAGTGATCTAATATATAGGTCGATTTTTAGATGACCTAAATATCTTTATAACACCTTTCCATTTGATTTGCTAAAAAAAGACGGGTAATATATTTTCCCTCATTTTTTAGTGCTTGTTGGGTTTTGACTCTCTACATCCTGTTATTAGTATTAGAAAACTAAGTATAATTTTTACCACAACAACTTTTATAATTCTCTTTCTTCTTTTTCATGTAGTTAGTGTAAGTAATGAAGAGTAATTAGGAATGGAGTAGGGAGTGAAAGAATTTTATAGAAGGTAAAGAACTTACCTTTACCAAATACCGGACTTCGCTGTATCATTACTAACAAATGAACACAATGAAGGAACAACCTTAGACTTATAATCCTAAACTTTCAGATTGTAGAGAGATATTTTGTGAGCGTTCTTCAAACAACTATAACAGGTCAAGACAATTTTTTTTTTCTCTTGTATGCAGGTAAATAAATTAATTTTATTTACGATAAGGTGAATATTTTGACAATTCTAATATGTTGGTGATAGATTTTCTAATTGATTTTATTGGGTGTGATTTGTCCCATCATGTACTTGTTTCTGTATCTTGCTATATCTTACACGCTGAGCAGTTTCTAAGTTTCGTCATGCACACAGGGTGACATATTCTGAAGGTATTAAGATTGCGGAAGCTTCTCCATGTGTTGATTATGGTGACAAACTTGAGCATGGTAAATCTTCTTTCTGACCTATTGCTACGGGTCAAGAGTTCAAACTTTTGAAGATTTGCAGTCCTGTTTCTGAGATTTGGAAATTGAATTTACAGTATTTGGTGCATTATTTCTACACGATGTTAAGTGTCTTCCCAGGACTATGGCATTACAGTAAATCCATGCATTTAACTTCACAAATGAGGCTTTGACAAGACTGCCAAGGATGCAGAAACATCAATACAATTCCATGGAATCTAGAACTGAGGAATTCCATTCTGCACCGCAATTGGTCCCTCAAGACCATCGTGATGGCATGCATATCAATGCACGGCCTCCAGCATATAATCTGACAGAAAATAAACCTGTGCTTAACTATTCCATACAGACAGGTGAGGAATTTGCTCTGGAGTTTATGAGAGATAGGGTGAATCTCAGGAAGCCTCCATTTCCAAATGTTGTGGGTGATCCCAACTATTCAACAGGCTATATGGAATTGAAAGGCATTTTGGGACATTCAGGATCTGAGAGTGGATCTGATATATCTGTGCTCACAAAGACTGAGAAGGGTCCTAAAGAGTTTGACAGAAGGAACTCTTCTCAACACCAGGACAGAAGTAATTATGGTTCAGCTCGATCAATTCCTAGAACTTCATCCAATCAAGAAAGTTACCGAGTCCTTCATGGTACTGCCCCTTCCAGTGCATCTGAAATTTCATCCATGAAGATGAAGGTTCTATGCAGCTTTGGAGGAAGAATATTGCCAAGGCCTAGTGATGGAAAGCTTAGATATGTTGGGGGTGAAACGCGTATTATAAGTGTAAGAAGGGACATACGTTTGCCGGAGCTTATGCAGAAAACATCATTAATTTATAGTGAACCACATGTGATAAAGTATCAGCTCCCTGGAGAAGATCTTGATGCGTTAGTTTCGGTATCTTCTGATGAGGATCTGCGGAATATGATGGAGGAATGTCATGATTTACAAGGTGAACGAGGATCAACCAAGCTTAGGATGTTTCTGTTCTCTATAAATGATTTGGATGATACTCAGTTTGGCATAGGTAGCATTGACGGTGAATCTGAAATCCAGTATGTAGTTGCTGTTAATGGCATGAGCATGGGTTCAAGAAACAACTCAATTCTTCATGCCGCAGGTGGCTCTACCAATAACTTGCATGAATTGAGTGAACAAAATAATGAGAGGGAGACCAACAGAGTTTTGATGGACTCATTTGGTGTTAGTGGCTCATCTTTGACTGACAATGTTAAATCATCATTGACTATTCAATCTTCACAACAAATGCTTCCAATCTCCTCTAGTGCTTTCGAAACCCATCCATTGTTTTATGATGAACCGGTTATTCACCAAGGGGAAGGTAGTCAATATCCACTACAGCACGGTCTTGGTCCTTCTAACAACTCCGCTCGCAATCTTGGAGAGATTCCTGTTTCTGTGCCTATTCAAAGTCTTGTTAACCAAGGGATCATGAATGATGGACAAACATCCAGTGAGTTGCAGGTACAAGTTTCAGCTATGCCAGACATGTTGGTAAAAAGAAAGGGTGATAATATCATTCATACAGGCAACGATCCAGGAAAAGTTTTCCCCTTGGAAGCACCATATCCTATTGCTTCGCTGCCATTTGAGGGAAATTTGCATGCTAATTTACCAGAGGCACAAGTTACTGCTGCTCTATCAGAAGGGCTTCATCCTGCAGTACCATCAAAGAACAAGGGTAAGCACCAGCAGTCTGAAGATGCCTATTCATTAATCGGGAGTATGAATCGCACACAGACTCCTAAGTCTGGTGAAGATGATTTCTATACTACACCCACTGATGCATTCAGCCGTGCTCAGGTTGATGCTGAGTCCAATGTGATTGATTTCGGTAGCCTTGAACCACCTCCACTTCCCAACAGAGTCTATTATTCAGAGAGAATTCCAAGGGAGCAGGAAGATTTGCTGAATCGATCTACTAAGTCAGATGATGCGTATGGTTCTCACTTACTCATGTCCGATTTGCTTTCTGACTTCAGCCAGAAGAATTCAGAAACAGAATCCAGTGACATATTGCACGGTGGGAATATGTCAAATCAGAACATTATGTCCAGATCGAAACCAAAGCCTTTGCAAGCAGATGGCAATACCATTGATGATGGATTTGCCCCACCGCCAACATACAAACAGTGGCCGGATGCAACAAATAAGTTGAATTCAAAGTTATCGCTGCATGTGAATTCTGAGTTGAAGCAAGTGTTAGTAGATAATAAGGTTACTGGAATTGAGGACCAGGTCCTTCATTCTGAAAATGATGCCAATCGTTCCAAAGACAACCATAACATCCTCTTAGTTGATGGACCCAAAGGTACTGGACATCTGGCATTTCATCAGGTTCTTCCAGTTGAACATAATTTGAATGTAGTATCTAAACCTCCAGACCTCAATTTGGTTGAAGTTTCTACCAGGGAATTGGATAACGGTACTAAGGTCCAAGCTGTGTCTTTTCCTTCAACTGGAAACACAGGCCAAGATGTTTCTCAAAATTTCCCCCCAGAAGTTAAACCAAGACCTACTGCTCAGGGAGACATTCTTATTGATATTGAGGACAGGTTTCCCCGCGATATCCTTCATGATATGTTCTCCAAAGCAATACTTTCCGAAGATTCATCAAGTATTGGTCCGTTGCCAGCAGATAGAGCAGGTTTGAGCTTACACATGGACAATCATGAGCCTAAACGTTGGTCATATTTTCAGAACTTGGCCCAAGAGGGGTTTGATAATGTTTCTCTAATTGATCAGGACTATCTTGATTTTTCGTCTGCAGTGAGTAAAGTTCCAGATGGGGATAGTAAATCTCAGCAGTCTGCTCCTCTACTGGCAGATGGTGCTTTGGCAGGACACAAGGAATCTCACCTAAATTTCGCTGGTGACGAAAATCAGAAAAATGTACCTGTAACAACTAAAATAGAATCAACTCCCCTTCAACAAAAATATGAGCCTTCCCAGATAAAGGGCAATGAAAATAAGAACATGGACGCCATAATGGAAAACATAAGACCACAGGAATCTGAATACCTGGAGGTATGATATTAATAGTTTTTTATATTTAGAGCCTGAACAGATTTGCTCTTTTTTGGTGAAAATCTTGCTTGTAATGGATTGAATTTAGGATGACCTGAATGAAGCAAGGAATGTGGATTTGGCTGGGAGTTTTGACATCAGTACTGTGCAGGTATTATGCTTGGATGTTTTATTTGGTTTGCGTTGATGTCTTTTACCTGCCTGCCTTTTCTGCAAAGAATATAATTTTAGTCTACCTATCTATTGCCCACTTCAGAAGTTATGATCCAAAACTTATAATATTAACTGATGAAATTTTATTGGTGAAAATATGTTCTGGCTGGATATTTATTATACCTTGCATAATTACTTTGATGCTACATCTTAGTTTATTCTTGAAAAGTACCTTGTCACTCTTCGCCAACCTTGTTGTTAATTGACTCAATAATCCACGACTATTTCATAACCTGTTTTTCCCTGTAGCATGCATTCTCTACTGAGATGATGGCAATATCCTGTATAAATTTGTTTCTGTAATATTGACCAGAAGAGCATCTGTACTTGATGATGGCTTCGTTGCTTTATGTATTGAAATTATAGAATGAGTTCATAAGATTTACTGACATTCAGTTTAATAGATATATTTATAATGTTAATGGCAGTTCATAAAGAATGATGATCTTGAGGAGCTGCGAGAGCTGGGTTCTGGTACCTTTGGGACTGTGTACCATGGAAAGTGGAGGGGATCGGATGTTGCTATTAAAAGAATAAAGAAAAGCTGCTTCGCTGGTAGATCTTCAGAACAAGAGAGACTGGTAATCTCTAAATTTAAGGGGTTCGGATTAGAAGTTTATTTCAGAAGATTTATTTCATTTAGTTAGCATTATCTTTGAATACCCATATATTGTTTTGTTTTTGATTCAAGGAAAATAATTCCACAGTTATTGCCTTTAGCCTACACGTTTTCTAGCACACTCTTATATTAAAGAGGCTTATTTGATGGTATTCATTTACACTCACAGACCATAGAGTTCTGGCGTGAAGCTGACATACTTTCCAAGCTTCACCATCCAAATGTTGTGGCATTTTATGGTGTAGTCCAGGATGGACCAGGAGCAACATTAGCCACTGTCACTGAGTACATGGTGGATGGTTCTCTCAGGAATGTTTTACTTCGTAAGGATAGGTAATGTATCCATTGTCCTTGTGAAAGCATTCTTTCATATCAAAATTTCACATGATTTAATTCTGCAAAAGATCTCTCTCTCTCTCTCTTTACAAACATTGAATATATTGTGCCTTATCAAAATTGGTGAATATTTATAGAGAGATAATTTCCACACAACAAGGTCATATGAAAGTTTAACACGAGAGGATTCATTACCCTCATCTTAATTTATTGAATGTCTACGAATTGGCAAATATTTTTTAATGAAAGTTCTGACATATTGCTAGTTACTATAATCCTTAGGTCTCACTGACTGCTTTATTAAGAAAAATGGTCAGATTTTTGCATGGTCTTGTTGTTATTCCAGATATCTTGACCGCCGTAAGAGGTTGATAATAGCCATGGATGCAGCTTTTGGAATGGAATATTTACACTCAAAAAATATTGTGCATTTTGACTTGAAATGTGACAATTTGCTTGTGAACTTGAAGGATCCTTTACGGCCAATATGCAAGGTATGTAGTAAAGTTGGGGAGTAGCCATTCTATTATAAATTTTTCTTCACTGTGACAAAGCTAAGAAACTTGCTTTTCACAAGGTTGGTGATTTTGGCCTATCAAAAATAAAGCGAAACACCCTTGTTTCTGGTGGTGTTCGTGGAACTCTACCTTGGATGGCACCAGAGCTGCTAAACGGTAGCAGCAACAAGGTCTCAGAAAAGGTAAATTTTCAAATAATTAGTGGAAATTTAGAATCACTGTTAAAAAAAACATTTTCCTTTCTATTTTCCTCCCAAACCATATTGAAATTGTCCCCAACAAGGCTGTAGTTCAATTGGCACCTCCCTATGAAGACTTTTTCATCTTGTTCCAATTTGTCTCACAAATTTAACATTGCAAAGAAGAAATAAATCACACTATTGAGTGGATTATGTTGTCCTTAATTGTCTCTTCTGTCTCTATTGTTTGAGAAACACTGATTATTAATGCTATTACCTCTATCTTTAGGTTGATGTGTTCTCTTTCGGCATAGTCTTATGGGAGATTCTTACTGGTGAAGAGCCATATGCTAATATGCACTATGGTGCAATTATTGGTGCGGGTCTTTTCTCTTCTCTTTGGAACTTTATTTACTGTTGTATAGACTCTAATAGTGTTTCACCTTTATCAGGCACTAGTTTGCATCAATATAGTACTTCCATTGAATTGATAGTTCTATTAAAATCTCACAACAATCAGGCTACGCTGTGAAAATTTAACTACTATAAAACAGATCAAATGTGCAAAACCTGAACAGCAACTAATATAGCTAAACCAAAGTAAGGAAATGTTTGGAACCATCAAGACTTTTAGGAGAGGAAAATATGACAAAATGTCACCACCAAAGTTAAAATTAGCTTATACATAAGCTAATTAGTAGAAGCTCTCAAGTATTAGAACTGACATGCAAATCATTAAAGAAATCAGAACTGACAAATATCCTAAAGAAAAGGTTCTGACTTCCTTGAACACTACATGCAGGAGGTATTGTGAATAACACATTGAGACCTACAATTCCCAGTTATTGTGATCTTGAGTGGAAAACACTGATGGAACAGTGTTGGGCACCCAATCCTGCAGTTAGGCCATCCTTCACAGAAATTGCTCGCCGTCTGCGTGTGATGTCTGCAGCTGCTATTCAGAACAAGGGACAGGTCCACAAGGCTTCTAAATGAAAATGAACATATTCCATCTGATTGCCATATATAGTTCCAAAATAGCTATACATATATTATTGACATGTAAGGGCCAACAATAATTGTTTGTATTGTAGTTTTCTGGTCCTGCTCATTTTGCTGTTGATTGTTGTGAATATCAGAACTTGTAAATGTGTTTGAAAACCACATAAACAGGTTGTGCAAATTAAAATTTGGGCTTAATGCTATTTCCACAGTGCATTTTGGACTGCTTAGTCCCTCCTACTTTCTCAGGAAATTCTTCCTCCACTTCCATGAATATTAAATTTTCCATTTTGTCCTTTCCAAATAGTGTCATCCAAAAGTTAAAAATACTTTTGAATTACATTATCCGGAAAAGTTTCTTAATTGCAGAATTTAGAAAACTCCTGGATTGCCTGAAAAGTTTTTGAATTATATAATCTGAAAGTTATTTTTTAATTTACGGAATGAATTTTCACTTCTAGATTACAGAATTTATAAGTATTTTTTTCCTTTTAAATAACTTTCGCATATCCGAAAACTAAAAATGACTTTCGAAAATTTGGGAGAATTAAGAAGAAAATAACTCCTGAATTACTCATTTTTAACTTCTTGTAAATTCGAAAAAGAATTTGCCACTTTCTCAGCATATAGCTAGTTAATGGATATGTTTGGATATATATTTCTAAAAATACTTGTAGAGAAGAGGAAAAACTTCTAAACCAGAATGTTACCATAAAGTTTTTTCATGTTATAAAAAAAATAGAAAAGAGGGAATAATCAAACGATACATTGAGTTATTCACCTTTTTATTATTTAAAAAATATATAAAAGTAATTAAATCCTTCTTTTTTTATTCCACTTAACCATGAGAGTTAAATGATATATCATATTATAGTTTTATTTTCTTCTTATGTTTATATATTTTTTAAATTTTCATTTATTTCCAAATAAATAATCAACGTTATAAAAAGTATAATTTAGTTAAGAGAGAATTTAGAAAATAAGTGAAATTTGAGGTGATGAATATAGTCGGAGGTGATGAAACCAAGTTAATTTTTTGTTGTGATGTGATATTAATTTTTATGAAAGATGTTTTATTTCTTGTTATTTTTTGCATGCTAAATTTATTTTTCAAAATATTACTTCTTCGTTAATGAGCCTTGAACTCCTATAAAAAATGAAAGAAAATGTTTAAGAAAAATAAACATGTATAAGAGAAAAGTTTATTCATCGTTTTTTTTTTACTTTGCTTAGTTTTGTTTTAAATAAAAATCTAAAATTTATGTTTGGGTTTTTTTTTTTTTAGGTTTCTTAATGACGCCTCCTCTTTATGAGGTTGTCACCTTTTAGAGAAATGAAGGATCATGCAAGAACCTAATCCAAAGAAGTGTATTTACCACACCTTTAGTTTGGCTAAGAGACTCTTGAAAATAGAAAAGAAAAACATAATGAGAGTGTGGATTACTATGCACACTTGGAGGAGAGAGAATGCACTTTTTGATTATTTTTCAATGATTGAAGAATATTCTCTTATATACCTCATAATTAGAACTTCTAGAAAGATATTTTGTGATTTTATTAGTGTATCCATCATTTTTGTATTATTGTTTTTGGCTTATTTAAGAAGACTTCTTCTCCACTTGTAAATGATTGTTGAATGAAAAAATAAAGTTATTATAGTCATTTTTTGTTACAAGTGTATCTTTTTCTAGAGTGAGTTATCCCTTAGTCTTATCTTAAATTTTGATTCAAGTGACGCCAACCACCATTAATCTTGGTTAGTGGTTCATCCCCTAAATGCACCTTTCCTATTTCCTTCTATTCCATTTCTTTTTCATCTTTGCTTCTTTATTTCAAGTTTTTTTATGTCCTTATGTTAATTGCTTTCACCCTTTTATGCTTAAGTCTTGTAATTTTGTTTGCTTATCTTGAATTCATCTTCTTTTCTTACTTTTTCTATAAAGTGAACATTCACATCTAGATAATATTGTTATTTAATGTTCAATGATGATCTTTTTCAGACTTTCTTAAGCAACATAAACACAAACATGTTATCCTCTAAAAACAACAAAATCAACTCTTACGTTTAAATCTTGTTAATCTTAAAATAAAGAAACAAAGATGAGGCCTCTTTAAACATAATAACATAAAGAAACTTGAAATAAAGAAACAGAGATGCAAAAGAAAGGGAATGAAAAAGGATGGAGAATGAGACATGTCACTTGCGAGATGGACCAACCCAAGAATGGTGGATGTCGTCACTTGAACCAAAGTTCAAAATAAGACTAAAGGACGAATAATTTTAGAAAGAGAGACATTCACAACAAAAAATGACTATAAATAACTTTACTTCTTCATTCCATAACCCTTTACAAGTGTATAGGAGTCTTCTTAAATAGGTCAATCCTAGTAATAATACAAAGATGAGGATACACTAATAAAATCACAAAAATATCTTTTTAGAAGCCCTAATGATGAGGTATCGAGAATATTCTCCAATCATTGAAAAATTATATAAAAGTACATTATCTCTCCTCCAAGTGTGCATAGTAATCACACTCATAATATGTTCTCCTTTTCCACTTCCACTAGTCTTTTTAGCAAAATTAGAGGTCCCTTGGGTCAGAGTCTTCCATGGTCCTTCATTCTTCAAGAAGATGACAACTTAAAACAGGAGATATGTCATTAGAAAACCTACAAAACACAAGACACAAACATGAGTTCTAGATTTTTATTTAAGACAAAACTAAACAAAGTAAAAGAAAAAGGATGAAAAAACTCTCCTCGGTCGCTCGGTCAGCTTAGGACCAGATGGTCCAATCCGTCGGAAACACTTAACAAACTAGTCAACCAAGTAACATGAATTGAGCGGTTGACCTTAAATAAGAATTAGGCTTATGACGATTATCTTATGTTAAAGCACAATCAATACTAGGTGGGTTGTAATTAAGTCGATGCTAATCCGAAGTCCATCCCGAAATCTATAAATATCAATTTGAGATATTGTGGTAGATTGCTTACATTTAATATGCATTTATTGCTAGGCTACCGAATCTTTGCGCGGAGTATCTAATGCAAATAACCTCTCAGTGCGACCAAACAAAGTGAAGAACAAATAGTGACTTGTGCATAGAGTTGGACGAACAAAACTTGGTAGAATGTTAACCTCGACCACACAAACTCAAACACCTCCTAATCATGTTTATTTTCCTTAAACACTTTCTTCCATCTTTGGTAAAAGTTAAAGACTCATCATCCACACATAAGTTTATGAAAGAAGTTTATTTCTTGTTATTTTTTTTTTATTTGTTTGAAATCGTTCAAACAATATATATATATATATATATATAATTATACACGAGCGTTAGACGTATGTTTGTCAGACAAGTATACAAACAAATATGCTTGTGTTATTTGTTTGGTTAAAAAAGGCTGAGAATATTGTGTATATGTTTGGTTGGACGAAGTTAATAGTTTTCTTCTGTTCGGTCAAACGAAGCTGTGAGCTAATGTTTAATAAGTTAGATGAAATTATAATACACTTTCATCTAATAGACCAAATGAGTAATTGCGAACTTACTGTATAAAAAATTTAATGTTATTGTCAATTTACATATTTTAATTGTTTTAAAACACTATCATTAGAAATGATCTTAATTGCTTGATAAAGGTGGTTTCATAGTTTTTAAAATAATTGTGAAACTAAAAGGTAGAATAAATTATGACGTTAGACATGATGTTACAAAAGGAGAAAAAGAAAAGGAAAGCGGAGCTTCTCTCTTAGGACTCTTGTTTAACCTAGAAAATGAACAAGGAAATTTGATCAAGATGTAACAAATATACATATAAAACTCTAATCATATTCTAAAACTTGAGTAGAATGGAATTGGTTCTGGTTGAACTTGACCGAATTTTCATTCTAAATATAAACTCGAAAATAAAAAATGTTTTTTACTATACGAAATATACCGATCGGAGTTAATGGTCATTCATGGACAATTATCAGATATACCTTACGCTTTATACGGTATTAATTATTGATTATTGGGTTTGATTTCCTAGAAATATACTGATAACTAATCAATGGACTTGACTGCCACAAACTCTATAAATAATACAACTGATGTCAGGAACAATCATCTTTTACTATCCCAATAAAATATAAACCTCTTTATGACACATATCTGATTTAAGCGTCGTAGTGTCTTCTGCAGGTCAACAACCCATTGGAGTGGATCGCGTTCTCGGAGAGGATTGAAGATCAAAAGAGAGCAAAGCAAGGAAGAAAGACCGACCCTCGGATCAATTCAACCGAAACATTTTGGCGTCCACCGTGGGACCGAGCGACATCCCCATCAAACCATGAGGAACCAGACGTGTAGACTTGCGCTCGGCCTCGACATTTGCTACTTCGAATCAATATCAGGTTTTGCAACAAGAGTACAAAAGGCATTTCATTTGTTTTGAGAACTTTCAGGAAGGTTCAGTCTTACGTATTTTCAACTTTGACAGATTCCACTTTTCATTATAATTTATAAATTATAATATATTTGTTTAACTCATATTTTTGTGAGTAAAAATATCCTGCAGAGAAAAAATATTATGCACAGGATGGTTCAGAGCTGCGTTCAACCTTGTCAGGTTCTACCAACTCTTAATTTCAAATTATAAAATATCATGTGCAGAAAGGTTCAGACCTACCTTCAACTCTGTCAGGTTATAATGACTGCTCGGGGGAGTTAGAAAAATGATTTCAAAAATCCCCGCTCAACGCAGGAAGTCAGAACAATGACTCCTGCCTAAAGACCGCTCGAGAGGAAGTCAGGAAAATGACTTCAGAAATCCTCGCTCAACGTAGGAAGTCAGAAAAATGACTCATGCCTCAAGACCGCTCGGGGGAGTCAGAAAAATGACTTTAGAAATTCTCATTCAACGCAGAAAGTCAGAAAAATGACTCATGCCTCAAGACTGCTCGGGGGAAGTCAGAAAAATGACTTCAAAAATCTCCGCTCAACGCAGGAAGTCAAAAAAATGACTCCTTCCTCAAGACCGCTCGGGGGAGTCAGAAAAATGACTTCAGAAATACCCGCTCAACGCAGGAAGTCAGAAAAATGACTCATGCCTCAAGACCGCTCGGGGGAAAGTCAGAAAAATGACTTCAGAAATTCCCGCTCAACGCAGGAAGTCAGAAAAATGACTCCTGCCTCAAGACCGCTCGGGGAGTCAGAAAAATGACTTCAGAAATCCACGCTCAACGCAGGAAGTCAGAAAAATGACTCC
>NW_025909740.1:0-14010 GCF_018835915.1 Vigna umbellata
AGTAATAAAAGAGAAGTACAACCTACTTTTAACAAATACTGAAAACAACAAGTAAAATGATAACCAAGAAAAGGTCTCTTGTAGGCTAAACGATATCAAACACACTCTTAGTGAAATAATAGAAAACATAAAACCTTGAACAAACTCTAAAAGACAGTAAATGCTCAATAGTTAAAAACATGAAAGAAAATAAGTAATAGAATATACTTGTTATATAGATACACGTTCTATCTTGTGCAGGATAGTTACTATAAGCCTTCATCTGCTCTATCTTATAAGAATAAAAAATGAACGTTGGAAAGAAGGAGATAAAAGAAGAATGATTTGATGATCAAAAGTTGTGCCAAATGAGAAGTCAAATATGCTTTTGATAAAATTATGAAAAACATGTATGCTTTGACAAAAAGACTCCATCTTATGACAGATACCTACACCAATAGCCATAAGTGGTTAGATCTCTAAACAAGCTTAGTCAAACAGTCATATTATCAAATCTCAAGACAAGCATCGTCAAAACGGCTATATCATTAACGTGTATAAATAGAAGATCAACAGGAGAAGAAGATCATGATGAAAAAGAGAGAAGGATATGAAGAAAAAGCATCGTCAAAATTGAGCAAGAAAATCTCTTTAATCTATTAGAGTAAAACTCCTCTAACCAAGGACATAGAGTAAAAGAAGAGTTCAAGAAAAGAAATACTCTCAAACTTCATCAGAATATTAGCTTACTTTTGTAAGAAGAAAGAAGAGAGAGTAATAAAGTGAAATACTGAGAAGTCCTCTCAAAGTTCATTGTAATATCTACTTACTTTTAAGAAGAGAGAGAAGGGAAAAAGAGAAGTCAAGTAGTACTCTCAAGCTTCATTATAATATTTGCTTACTTTTGTAAGTAGAGAGAAAATAGTTGAAGTACATGAAAAACACTAAAAGGGGGGTTGAATAGTGTTAATGGAAAGATTCTTTCCGCAACCCTTCTAATATAGCATGTTGTCGAGTTTTTCTAATAATAAACGCTTAGTTACTCTAGTGCTATTCAAAACGTATACTGCAGAATTTGTAAGAACTTCCTTTTTTGAAGAATAATAGTTTACTGTGGAAAGTTCTTGTATTTAGAAATAAAAGTAAAGTTGTAGGTTTTACAAGAGAAGTGTTTCGATAAGAGAAGAAATAAATGCACAAATATTTTATACTAGTTCACTCCAACTGAGCTACATCCAGTCTCCTCCGCAAAGGGTTCCACTATAATCTCCAATAAGATTACAACTGAGTATTCACACTACTCCTGGTGATCAAGGTCGTACCCGAATCAAATTAATATGCAATTAAAGTGCAGTATAAACTAGGAAGTGACTCCTAGGTCATCTCTCAAGGACCAAATATTGGTTCAATCATTAGATCAAACACTTGGTGGAAGGGGAGGGGTTGTGAAGGGATTTTGTGTAGTGAAATGAACCAAATTAAAACACGAATTCAACACAGATTAAAAATGATTGGTCACTAACTCAATTACAATGCTTCCAATAACAGATTAACAACTAATAAACACTACTCTAACTCCTAATCCAACATAAGTTAACCAACTAAGTGAATACTAACCATGTTTTCATAATTGCAAACTAAGCAAATGCAATGCACAAGTTCAATCAATTCTGCACCATACAGTCTAATCAATTAAGCGAAAATTAAACACCAATTAGGCAACTAAGCCTATACCCCATCGCGAGCACAAAACAGATTGAATGTTGAGCCAAATCAGAGTAGCAAAAACACACTTCCAACTCAGAAATCTCATGGAAACAAAGCAATTTTTCTAATGACCAACCAAACACACTTAAGCTATCATTGGGACGAAATTACAACAACAAAACGAAGATGAAATTAATTCTGGAACACAACATCAAAAACCAAAACGATAGATAAGCAACCAAATGCAAACGAAACATAATTGAAAACACAATTGAAAGCACAAAACACAAATTGAAATGGGCAAAACAAAATTGCATGTAGAAACGGAGTTGGAAACATAAATGGAAGCAAGAAACGAAATTAAATTTGCACTTGAAAACGTAAATGATTCATTACAAAGAAAGGGAAAGAAAGAACCTAAACCCTAAAAAAGGGGGGGGGGTGGAAAAACGCACCAATGCTCCAAAACCTAGAGAGAAAAACAAAAATGAGGGAGAGAGAGCTTCCCAAATCTGATTTGGGGTTTTTTAAAGGACAAAAGACAAAAATGCCCTCTATATGGGCTTCTTACAAAATATTGACCAAAAATAGGCCCAAAAATTAAATTTGGTCAAAACTAAAATAATTAAAATTACAAAATGAAATTAGATGGCGTGGCATTCCTCTTGAAGTCTCAAAATATGTTTCCACAATTGTGCTCCAAATAATAATTGGAATAATTAGGCTCAAGTAATTCAAATTAATTAAAATAAGAATTATTAGTCAAATTAAGCCCAAATAGTGTAAATGAGACAATAATGGAGAATTAAACACAATTCGGTGCGAAAAGCTAAGTGAATAGTACAAAATAGTGATTCATCACCTGGTATTCTCAGTCAGCACATAACCTCAGTTTACCCTATATTGGATGAGTATTATCACCACTCCTAATCTTCCCAATAAGCGAATAACCTTTTGTTACCTATACTGGATTAATATTCACACCTTGCCTAGATTTCCTTAACTCAACTGAGTTCAACAAGTGTTTTAATTCTCTTTAGAATTGTAGTCAACAATTGCTTACAAGTCATTCAGACTATTACTCTCGTAGAGAGAATGTAATTACAATACAATCCAGTCTAAATAGTTGCAGGTGTTTCTCTCTTTTTCTTCGTTTTCTCTTTCTTACAATCAGTAAGTAATATTACAATGAAGCTCAAGAGTATTGCCTTTCTTCGTTTCTCTTCTTCTCTTTCTTTGCTAAGGTGTTTTCTTTTTCTTAAGCTCTTTTTGTGCTTTTCTTTTGAACGCTTCTCAAAGGATGAATATTTCGTTGTATGTTATTCTCTTGATTCTTCATTTGAATAATCTTCTATTTAAAGGATTTTGGATAAGTGTCCGTTAGACTAAGCTCTTGGCCTTGATTCTTGTGTCTTCTTTTTCTAATTGTGTAACAGTCTTTGGTTAAAGTCAACTTGTCAGAGCATGCATGCTTTTTCAGTACTTTGTGTGAAGTAGGTTGTACTTTCTTTTAGACACCGCTTAAAGTAAAGAACATTATGTGAATGTCTTTTTTGTCCCTAACGTCCACTTCTGATATTTTAATTTGAAGCTTGTGGATGCGTGTAAAGTAGCTTATCTGCAAATAATAGAGTAGTTTGTGCATGCAGCAAATATGTCTTTTCTCTTATCACTTTTGTTGTTTTTGAATGTTGAGAATTTAATGTCATTTAATGCTTGCTCAGAACAACATAGTGCTTTTTGATTTCTTACCGTTGAGGGAACATTTAATAATTAAGCTTTTTTTTTTCTAAAAATACTAAGTGTTGAGTAAAGACTTCATTGTTAGACGAAGCAATAGTTTAGCTCACGATATCATTTAGATTGAGTAAACGCTTCTTGTGATTTTGCCTCTTTTTATAGACAACGTTTAAAGTTGTTTGTTTTCTTTGGTGTTTTAAGTTTTAGTCTTTTAGAGTGTTTTTGTCAATGACATTGTCTTGACATTGTTTCATTTTCCTAAGAGTTAAACTGAGTACCCTTTAGGTATGATAAGGTTTATGTGTTTAACTTCAACTCTCTTAGGCGTTTTTGACTTAATCATTTAGCATGGCGTTTGGGTGTTTTGACTTAATTGTTTTTCTGTTTCCTAAAGTCCTAGGTGTTTTCCTTAAGGTTTTTCTATGTTGGGATTTTGGTTCTAAGTTTTATGTTTCTTCCTATGTTATTTCCAGATTATTATTTCGTTTAATGTTATATGATTAAACTTCAAAACATGAGAGCATTTAGGCACACAAATTTTTTCTTAACAAGAGTGATGAGAGAAACACCTACGAGTGTTTAGACTGTATTGTATAGAACATATATTATCTCCGTGAAAGTAGTAGTCTAAACGATTGGTAAGAAATCATTGATTGCAATTATGGAGANACCAAACACACTTAAGCTATCATTGGGACGAAATTACAACAACAAAACGAAGATGAAATTAATTCTGGAACACAACATCAAAAACCAAAACGATAGATAAGCAACCAAATGCAAACGAAACATAATTGAAAACACAATTGAAAGCACAAAACACAAATTGAAATGGGCAAAACAAAATTGCATGTAGAAACGGAGTTGGAAACATAAATGGAAGCAAGAAACGAAATTAAATTTGCACTTGAAAACGTAAATGATTCATTACAAAGAAAGGGAAAGAAAGAACCTAAACCCTAAAAAAGGGGGGGGGGTGGAAAAACGCACCAATGCTCCAAAACCTAGAGAGAAAAACAAAAATGAGGGAGAGAGAGCTTCCCAAATCTGATTTGGGGTTTTTTAAAGGACAAAAGACAAAAATGCCCTCTATATGGGCTTCTTACAAAATATTGACCAAAAATAGGCCCAAAAATTAAATTTGGTCAAAACTAAAATAATTAAAATTACAAAATGAAATTAGATGGCGTGGCATTCCTCTTGAAGTCTCAAAATATGTTTCCACAATTGTGCTCCAAATAATAATTGGAATAATTAGGCTCAAGTAATTCAAATTAATTAAAATAAGAATTATTAGTCAAATTAAGCCCAAATAGTGTAAATGAGACAATAATGGAGAATTAAACACAATTCGGTGCGAAAAGCTAAGTGAATAGTACAAAATAGTGATTCATCACCTGGTATTCTCAGTCAGCACATAACCTCAGTTTACCCTATATTGGATGAGTATTATCACCACTCCTAATCTTCCCAATAAGCGAATAACCTTTTGTTACCTATACTGGATTAATATTCACACCTTGCCTAGATTTCCTTAACTCAACTGAGTTCAACAAGTGTTTTAATTCTCTTTAGAATTGTAGTCAACAATTGCTTACAAGTCATTCAGACTATTACTCTCGTAGAGAGAATGTAATTACAATACAATCCAGTCTAAATAGTTGCAGGTGTTTCTCTCTTTTTCTTCGTTTTCTCTTTCTTACAATCAGTAAGTAATATTACAATGAAGCTCAAGAGTATTGCCTTTCTTCGTTTCTCTTCTTCTCTTTCTTTGCTAAGGTGTTTTCTTTTTCTTAAGCTCTTTTTGTGCTTTTCTTTTGAACGCTTCTCAAAGGATGAATATTTCGTTGTATGTTATTCTCTTGATTCTTCATTTGAATAATCTTCTATTTAAAGGATTTTGGATAAGTGTCCGTTAGACTAAGCTCTTGGCCTTGATTCTTGTGTCTTCTCTTTCTAATTGTGTAACAGTCATTGGTTAAAGTCAACTTGTCAGAGCATGCATGCTTTTTCAGTACTTTGTGTGAAGTAGGTTGTACTTTCTTTTAGACACCGCTTAAAGTAAAGAACATTATGTGAATGTCTTTTTTGTCCCTAACGTCCACTTCTGATATTTTAATTTGAAGCTTGTGGATGCGTGTAAAGTAGCTTATCTGCAAATAATAGAGTAGTTTGTGCATGCAGCAAATATGTCTTTTCTCTTATCACTTTTGTTGTTTTTGAATGTTGAGAATTTAATGTCATTTAATGCTTGCTCAGAACAACATAGTGCTTTTTGATTTCTTACCGTTGAGGGAACATTTAATAATTAAGCTTTTTTTTTTCTAAAAATACTAAGTGTTGAGTAAAGACTTCATTGTTAGACGAAGCAATAGTTTAGCTCACGATATCATTTAGATTGAGTAAACGCTTCTTGTGATTTTGCCTCTTTTTATAGACAACGTTTAAAGTTGTTTGTTTTCTTTGGTGTTTTAAGTTTTAGTCTTTTAGAGTGTTTTTGTCAATGACATTGTCTTGACATTGTTTCATTTTCCTAAGAGTTAAACTGAGTACCCTTTAGGTATGATAAGGTTTATGTGTTTAACTTCAACTCTCTTAGGCGTTTTTGACTTAATCATTTAGCATGGCGTTTGGGTGTTTTGACTTAATTGTTTTTCTGTTTCCTAAAGTCCTAGGTGTTTTCCTTAAGGTTTTTCTATGTTGGGATTTTGGTTCTAAGTTTTATGTTTCTTCCTATGTTATTTCCAGATTATTATTTCGTTTAATGTTATATGATTAAACTTCAAAACATGAGAGCATTTAGGCACACAAATTTTTTCTTAACAAGAGTGATGAGAGAAACACCTACGAGTGTTTAGACTGTATTGTATAGAACATATATTATCTCCGTGAAAGTAGTAGTCTAAACGATTGGTAAGAAATCATTGATTGCAATTATGGAGAGAATCAAAACACTTATAACTTAACTCAGGAGAGTTAAGGAAATCTAGGCAGAGTTGTCTAGTCTTATGAGTGGTGCGAATACTCAATTGATCTAGGGTAACAGAAGGTTATTTGCTAATCAGGGATACTAGGAGTGGTGTGAATACTCATCCAGTCTAAGGTAACTAAAGGTTATTCGCTGATTGAGGATACCAGGAGTGGTGCAAATACTCATCCAGTCTAGGGTAACTAAAGGTTATTCTCTGACTGAGTATACTAGGAGTGGTGCAAATACTCATCTAGTCTAAGGTAATGGAAGGTTATTTACTGATTGAGGATACTAGGAGTGGTGAGAATACTCAACTGGTCTAGGGTAACTAGATGTTATTTGCTGATCAGGGATACCAAGGGAGGTGAAGAATACTTCACATCCAAGAGTGGGTTAAACTCAACTAGGCGATGTATCAGAATGATACCAAAAACATCTAGGGATACCAGGAGTGGTAAATAATACTACGCAATCAGGAGTGAAAGAAACTCAACTAGTGAAAAGTAACAATGGTTACTCAATAGGACTAGGTACACTAGGGGTGGTTTAAAGCACTCAAATGTACTTCATTGAATACTTAATGAAACCCTTTAAGTTAACTTAGAGGAGAACTGGATGTAGCTCCAATGAGTGAACATTATAAAATTGTAGAGTTGTCAAAACGGGCCACCCGGCCCGGCCCACCACGGGTTGGTCACTTAGTGAGCCAACCCAACCCGGCTCCTTTATTAGCGAGCCAGAAAAATTCGAACACGGCCCGACCCACCACAGGTTGGTGGGTAAACGGGTTGGCTCACTGGCTCACTTAATTACATTTTTTTTAAATAAAAAAAAATTACAAACTTTCTATAATTCAAATCTAAACAAATTTCACTCCCAACATGGGTGTTTAATTAATTTTGAAAATAAGAAACTTAAATAAGTTTTTTAAGCAAAAACAAAATAATAAATATATTTTTATAAAATTAAAAGTAAATTTTAATAAAATAAAATTAGGTAGGTGGGTTGGTGGGCCAACCCGACTCACCACGGGTTCAACTCACATGAGCCGGGTTTAAATCTGACCCGCATAAAAAAAACAATTTTTTCAAACCCAACCCGGCTCAAACCCGTGGTAGACCGGGTTGGCCCGCGAGTTGTGGCCTATTTTGACAGCTCTATAAAATTGTTTGTGTGTTGTAGTCTATCTAGAAAATGATTGACTCCTTTTGATAGGGAGAGAAATATGACAGCTAAACCTATTCCTTGATGTGTTTGGTTTTCTATGATGACAACACATTGATGGTAACAACACATATGTTTTTATGACACAACAGAAATGTGTATTTGTGATTGATACATATGTTGGTATATAAATGTTTCGTTATCATACTAAATGTTTTTGTATGATAAAACCACAAACACAAAGCAACTCTGTATGAAATAATCAATTATAGTTATATTATAATCAATTAACTTCATCAGATAACTTATGTTTTAAATTGTGGCAAAACAACAAGTTTTAACTGATTACATTAAGTGTAAAATCGATTAAAACTCATGTCTTTGTAGATATCTTTTTGAAATGTGCTGTGATGAGTTTTGAAGAGAAAATGTTTTCAAAAGGCCTAAGTGTTGTGCTTAATCGATTACACTATTCATGTAATCAATTATGTCTCTTATTATTTGAAAACTATTTTCATGCTAAGTCATACATTAATTGGAAATCGACTGCATTAAATGTGCATTCAATTAGAACTGTTTGAATTGTAATTCTGTTACATCTGTTATTAATGTAACCGATTACATTACTTACGTAATCGATTAGTTTGCGTCTCATATGAGAAAACTATATATTGACACACTGCACACTATTCTAATGACTTAATCATTTCTAAACTTTCATATCTGATATTTGTGAATTGAGAAAAGAGATACAGGTGTGTTGAAGACGCTCCAAGAAACAAGATGTACAAAAGTTGATAATCTTGAAGGTTTCTTGAAGAACAGATTATGGTTTTCACTGTTGATTTACTATCGCACTACTAAGGTGTACTATTGACTGATCAGTCTTCGTGTTTGGCAATCTTAGATTGTATTGTTCCCTGTGCGTGCTGCTAGGAAGAAGAGCGAGGAGTTCTTTGGACTTTGAGAGGTGTCTCAAAGGGTGACTGTAGGAGAGGATTGTTCTTGTTGCAGGGTTTTGTTATTGGCTATATTAGATTAGTGAGTTAGAGAGGTAGTTACACTTGAAAAGTGATCTTTGTACAGGCCTTGCTTTAAAAACACAAATCTTTATAGTGCAATTGGCTTTCAATCTAAGGTTGATTGAAAGGACATTGGATGTAGGCATTGAGGCTGAACCAGTATAAACCCACTGTCTTCAAGGTCTTTCTTCTTCTTCAATGTCTTCCCACGGTGCACAGACACTCCCCATGGTTTCTCCTTGCCCTCTCCTTATTCTCTCACGACTCCCTTGCTCTCTACATTATTTGTGAACTCCCAAGAACCAACCCTAAAACATATCTTCTATCTTTTTAATCTTCTTTGGTCAAACTCCTTTTCTATCTAAAACCCTAAAAGATAAAACATACATTTTGTTTCCTTCATTTTGTTTTTGTTTCTATTTTGTTGTCAAAAACAATATCAATTTTTGTTTCTGATAAAACAGTACGCTACCTTTATTTAGTCACATTTTTTGTTTTAAACCACCCATATATCTTGTTCCCATACAAAGTTTCACATGATCAGAACCCTTTGCTACTGTTAACATCTTGGGCCTACGTTTCTTTTCTCTTACATGCATTTCTCCTTCTCTACAAACCCCACTAGTGGGCCTCACATGCATACATTAAAGAAAACAATCCAAATGAATATGGTCCAACTAGGATTAGAACCATTATCTGATACAACACAAATCCATCCTCCACCACTAGACTACAAGCTTTTCATTGATAATCATACACAAAAATACATATATAAATAATACAAACTACACCTCATATTATTAAAATAATAAACAAATAAAACTATAAATTAATTTATTTATCCATCAATAATTTTAACACAACACCACTTTAACTAATTTATTTATTTTATTATTTTATATTATTATATACTAATTTTTTTTTTCGAGTTTTATATGAATGCACTAGTAAAAAACGGGGATTTTAACACACCTTATATGGTTTGATTTCAGAAAAACTGAAGCATATCAAAACGTGGTGGCATATTCATAGTTATTGCAAACTTATATGTATCGGTTCAAAGGGAACCAAAGCGTAAGGGGGCTATTGCCTCGACTGTAAAGGGAACCGAGGCATATAACCCTGTAGAAATCTCCTCTCTCTTCTCCAAGTCAGACTTTTCATCTGACAAACTTTTTGAAAATGGGTTATTGCCTCGGTTGTAAGGGAACCGGGACATATAATCCTGCACAAATCTCCTCTCTCTTCTGCAAGTCAGACTTTTTATCTGACAAACTTTTCAAAAATGGGCTATTGCCTCGATTAATTAGGGAACTAAGGCAGTATGCTTTGCCAGACCTGCAATCTAAGTACTTGAACGTTCTAAATACGTTTTGTCAACTAATACTGCCTCAGTTCTCTGACGAACTGAGGCAAAAGAGACTACCAAATCCCTCTACCAAAAAAACTGGACGTTGAAATTCATTTAATCTCAAATGATACTGCATCGGTTGTTTGGGAACCGATGCTATATTGTTTTTATGCCTCTGTTTAGCTCCTAACTGAGGCCTATAGGGTGTTATTGCTTTGGTTAAGTAGATGAACCGAGGTAATATGGTTTTCTAATGTTAGAAAATGTGAACAATTTTCTTTCTTAAACCTCTTCACGCGAACTCTCCTTCCTCTCCATGAACACCCCCACAGTTTTTCCTCTCCAGAAAAACAGTTCTTCTTCTTCTCCCTCACTGTGTCGCGTCTCTGCCTCTCTCTCTCGCGCCTCGCCGGGCTCTGCCTTTGCTCCTTGTCACGCTGCGCCTTTGCTCCCTTCTCTCACCAACATCTTCGACACCATGTCTGCACCTCTTCCTACGCCTGTGCATGCGCTTCCCTGGCAACACCTCCGCCTCCACCTCCCTCGCAGCGCCTCTGCCTCCATTGTTGTGCCTCCCTACGCTACGTCCACCGTTTTCCGCCGTCCGTCAACGTGGCCGACAACTTTTGTTGTGGCAGCAACAATTCTCCTTTCTTCACGTGGTAAGTTCTCTTTGCTTGCACCATTTTTTGTTCATTTTCAGATTGATGGAAATAACGATGGTAGTGTTTGTTTATGATAATCCATACAAGGGGAGATAGAGGATTTAGCCATATGAATTAAGGATATTAAAATTAGGTGAATAAAATTTTGAATTGTTTGTGTTAAATTAGTTGATAATGTAAATTGATTGATAACGTAAATTGGTATACATTTTTGAATTAGGGATATAGAAATTAGGGGAATATAATTTTGAATTGTTTGTCTTAAATTAGTTGATAATGTAAATTGATAAATAATGTAAATTGGTTTATATTTTTTAATTAAAGATATACAAATTAGAAAATAATATTTTGAATTGTTTGTATTACTTTGGTTGATATGGTGATAAAATAAATTTAAGGAGGTTAGGAATCATGAGACTAATTAATATTTTGTTTGTTTTTGTCTAGATATTATATTTTTGTGGTGAGGGACATTCTTCATTGTTGACCGACTTTCGTGCTCCTAGGTTCCTATTCTTAATTTTTTCCTTTTAATATGAACATGTAATTATTTGTTTGTTTGAATATATTGTTTGCTTGAATATATTTTATGTTGCATATATAATTATTTGGTTGGTTGAATATATTGTTGTCGTGAATTAGCCTTAGTTTCCCGTTTGGATTCAATACAAAAATTATTTACTATCTCCAGATTTTTTGAACAAACATACTTTTTACAAATGAAAATAGAGGAGATGGTAATAATAATTTACAGTATTGAATCTTGAATTGTCCGGTTGGACAGTTTAAGAAGAGTAATAACTTTTTCATAGTTTATTAATACATATAAATTTTATTGTACATGTCTTAAATTTCATGAAAATTTGCAGTTGTGTTTTGTATTGATCTTTGGGTGCATATTTGATTGTGATTTATAATAACTTTTATTTCGTGTAACCTGAAAACCAATGCGAAATGCTTGCAAAATTTCGTGAAATTTTAGATGTGTTGTTTAAAATTTATATGTTTAATAAACTAAAAAGGGTGAATCTTCTTGAATGGGATAGGGTCACATCTTGAATACAAAAATGATCAAAGTTATCATTCAAGATTATTGAAATTCTGTAAACAATTTCAGTAAATATGCGTATAGATCGACATTGGATTAATTTACCACGCATCAACACTGAGTACAGGAGAGGGGTAGAAAAATTTATACAGTTTGCGCAACGTAATGAGAGTACAAGTGATGATGAAGTCAAGTTTAGATGTTCTTGTGTCAACTGTTTGAATGGGAGGAAGTTAAACGCAACCGATATTAGGGAACATCTTATCTCTGATGGTTTTGGTACGAAGTTATACTAGATGGATATGGCATGACGAATTAATAGACTTTCCAACTGTCTCTCCAACTGAAAATGTATATGATTCCACCATAGATATGGAAGATCGATCGAAAGAAGACAACTTAGAGGACATGATCCGTGACATTGGCGCATAAGCTTTTGCCCAAGCGCATGTGTATGAAACGATGTCCACTGATGTAGAGACTCCTTTGTATGTCGGTTCAACTAAGCTCACACGGTTATCAGTGGTGTTAAGGTTCATGAATTTAAAGGCGACCAATGGATGGACTAATAAGAGTTTTACAAAATTGTTGTCATTGTTGAATGAAATGCTGCTAGATGGAAATACATTACCCACTCGTAATTGTGATGCAAAATAAATTCTTTGTCCGATGGGTATGGAGTATAAACGGATACATGCATGTCCGAATGATTGCATATTATATAGAAATGAGTATGGAGTTTTGACAAAGTGTCCGAAATGTGGGTTATCACGATATAAGTTAAAAAACAATAGTAAAGATAATCGTCACTCAAAAAAAAATGGGTCTGCTTTGAAAGTAGTTTGGTACCTGTAACTCGTGGCCAGTCTTAAGCGTTTGTTCACAAATCTGAAAGATGCTAAAAATCTTAGATGACATGCAGATGAGAGAACAACTGACAGGCTGCTTCGTCATCCAGCTGATTCAAAGCAATGGAAAAATATTGATCAATAATTCCCCAATTTGGTGAAGAATGTAGAAATCTCAGGTTTGGTTTAGCTATTGATGGAATGAACTCATTTGGTAATTTAAGTACTAATCATAGTTGTTGGCCTGTTATACTGATAATTTACAACTTATATCCTGGATTGTGCATGAAAAGAAAGTACATGATGTTGTCAATGCTGATATCTGGTTCAAAGCAGCCTTGAAATGACATAGATGTTTATCTCAGGCCACTAGTTGAAGACTTGAAGTTTTTGTGGGTTGATGGGATTGAAATATTTGATGCCTTTGCTTCTGAAACTTTCATGATGCATGCCATGTTATTTTGTACCATTAATGACTTCCCAGCTTATGGTAATTTATCGGGGTACAATGTAAAGGATCATAAAGCATGTCCTATATGCGAAGAAAACACTACAGCTCATTAATTAAAACACGGAAGGAAGACAATGTATATGCGTCATCGGAGATTTTTACAATCTAATCATCCATCTTGAAGGTTAAAACAACATTCAATGGACAACAAGAGAAAGACGATGCACCAATTCCACTTACTAGCCTTGAAGTTCTTGAAAAAAAAAACATCCAAGAAGTCATCAGTAACAACCCCTTAGGAGAAATCAATATTCTTTGAACTTCCATATTGGTCAAAGTTAGATGTTAGACATTGCATAGATGTGATGCATGTAGAGAAGAATGTGTGTGATAGGTTGATTGGTACACTACTCAACATCCAAGGAAAAACAAAAGATTGAGTGAATGCTTGTTTGGATTTGATTGAAATGAATGTCCGAGAAGAGTTGGCACCAAGAGAGATTGGTAAACATACTTATTTCCCGCTTGCATGTTACACAATGTCCAGACAAGAAAAGATAAACTTTGCCTTTGTTTAAAGAGTATCAAGGTACCACAAGGATACTCTTTAAATATTAAGAGCTTAGTGTGAATGTAGGACTTAAAGCTTGTTGGACTAAAGTCTCATGATTTCCACGTCTTAATGCAACAATTGTTACCGATGGCAATTCGTAGAATTTTGCCCAAAAAAGTTAGGCAGACCATAACTCGACTATGCTCATTTTTCTCGTCAATTTGTAGTAAAGTCATCGATCCTACAAAGTTAGATGAACTTCAAGGCGACATTATTATCATCTTGTGTCAACTAGAAATTTTTTTCCCTCCATCCTTTTTTGACATCATGGTGCATTTACTTGTTCAATTGGTGAGAGAAATCAAGTTTTGTGGACTAATAACTTAAGATGGATGTATCTTATTGAGCATTATATGAAGATTTGGAAAGGGTAGGTCAAAAATCAATATCTTTCAGAAGGTTCAATGATTGAAAGGTATATTGCTGAAGAAAGTATCGAGTTTTGTTCTAA
>NW_025909741.1:0-12901 GCF_018835915.1 Vigna umbellata
CACCTAAAGCTAAATAGTCTTGGCCGAGAGGAAAATTTTGGCACTGAAAAATCCATTTTCTCAAATTAAATTGTTCTATCAATTTGGCTTATACAGTTTCTAATTTGAGAAACATTTTAAATGATCAAAATGATTTTGAAACTTGTTGATTGAGCTGGTTTTTGACAATTAAAGGCGCACATTTTAGTTTATCAAAGTGTTCAAAACAGATCTCTTCACACTTTGTTTAGACCAAATTGTTCCTTTTCTTGTGCGAGCTAGTTTATTTCTGTCTGGAGTATATGCTGGTTGTAATTTAACATAACAATGCAGGTCTGTGAATCTTAAAGGAAGATATTCAGTTGTTCAAACAACATAAAATGCAGAACATAATCAGGTTTATGGTGGTGTTTAGTGCTTGGACCAATTGATCAACGTTTGTGCAACAATCATAAGACTTTTGGCTAGGAAACCTTTAGATCATCAAGCCTATATCTGTTTGCATCTCAAGGGCTGAATACAAGTTGTTCCAGTGCAAAAACTATATTCTGCAATATCCAGTTCATATCTACAAGGGGTGAATATTGATCAGATGGTGAACTTGCTGTTTGTACAAAAAATGTGTTTGAAAACTACTACAGCAGAGGTTTCTTTGACCTGAAAGCAACAGTGCATCAAGTTAAAGCTCTTGGAAGACCTTCCAAGCAATTCTGGACAGAACCAAGTCTCCAACACAACATCCTTCATCTTGGACACATGGCAGACTTCCAATCAGTTCTTCACAGCAGGTCCAAGGAGCTGTAAGACCAAAGGAGCAGATTTAAAGCAATGCAACCAAGGGAGCAGCTAAACCAATTTCCAAAAATGGTGCATATATGGAGCAGCAGAGTAGTTTAGCTTGATTCTTTTTGAGTTTTGAACTTGTAATTTGTTTCCATTTTTAGTTTTCATTTGTTTTCTTGTAAAAGGCCACTAAGATCAAGTGTGTTTGGAAGAGTCCTTGGTGCTCTCTCCAATCTTGGAAATTTTCTTTCCTTGCTTCGATAGTAGACGGTGAGTGTCTCTTGTTAGCCAAAGCTACAAGCCTCACCTAGGATTTCCTTTGTTTTATCTTCACACTTTAGGCTTTTGTTCCATTAGAAGTCCGAAAATTAGAAGTCTAGGTGTTTTATCTTTCATTTTGATTGTTTGAGTCCATTTTTAAATTCAATAGTGAATCTTACTTTGAAAATGGTCAAGTAAGTAACCTTAGACTTTCTGGCTAGGTAAGACTTGGTATTTAAGCGGCCTTTGGCTCACCTCTCTTACCTGGGAATTTTCTGTTGGTAAAAACTTAAACCTTTTCAAACTAAGAAATCTACTTTTGAAATTAAAAAGATGTTTGAGGAAATCATGATCACCAAGAGAGAAATAGAAATGAGTGAGCTTAGGAACTTGTTTGTCCAATACATGAAAAATCAAAATGAGGGTGAACAAAAAGAAAGAAGGAAGGATTAAAGGTACAACCAAGCTAGGAAAGATATTCCATTTTTTGGTAAAGACATTAGTTCTTTAACATACTTAGCTTGGGAAAGAAAAATTGATAAAATACATCCTTGTCTTGCTAGAGATAGTGAATCCTTTGCTCTTAACATGTATCTTTCTAGATTAGAAGAACATGCAAGTGAGTGGTGGAATCATAGGCAATATAGTGTCAAGAAAGGTAGAAAATCCTCCATTCATGATTGGTATGAACTAAGAGCTTGCATGAGAAGAAACTTTGTTCCTCCTTCAGCCAAGAGAGACCTAGAATTAATGGGACACCTCATTCAAGAGGGAAAAACATTTATAAAAGATCTAGATGGTTTCTCTAATAGGGAAATTGAATTTAAAGAAAAACTTGAGAAACTCTTGGATAAGAGAAGAAAGAGAGAGACTAGAAGGAGAGAAGAGGAATTGAGAGAAAAGATAGAAGAAGAAAAGAGAAAGAGAGAAGAAGAGAAGAGAGCAGAAGACGAGAGAAGAAAAGAAGAAGAGAGAAAAGAAGAAGAAGAAGAGAGAAGAGAAAAGGAAAAGAGAGAAAAGGAGCAATTGCTACTGATGGCAAATTCTACTCCTACAATTCAAAGGGAACTAAAAAGGGAAGGTTTCCAATCCTTTAATTCTTCTTCAATTATCTTTAAGTCTTTGCATGATAACTTCTCTTTTAAACCAATTGCCACACCAACTTTCATTATACTACCCTCTTCAAAATATGGCAATTTAAATCTTGAGTTATTGTTACCCTTAGGGATACAAGAAACTCAAGATAAAAGAAAAGTGACTTGTGAATTAGGACTTTCAGATTTCCTTAAAACTATAAAACAAAGTCCTTATTCTAAAGTTACTTCCATAAAAAAATTCTTTCTTGGATGGATACTAATTGGAGATATATTTGATGCTTATGATAGATATATTTTTGATCCAAGAGGAAAGTGACAAACCAAAGTTGTGCTTCTTTATATCTTCCCGATTTGAGGACAAATCGTTTTTCAAGAGGGAGGGTATGATGGAAACCCATTTAAGGCATTCCATTCAAAGGAGTATCAACTTAATCTAAGGCTAGGAAAGGGAAGTTGAAGAAGAACATTTAAAGGCTCTTTTTTTATTTTCTTTCTCTATGTCTTAGAAGGATTCCTCTTCTAATACTATATGGTTGGGAAAAACACTCTTAAAGGAATCAACACCAGGGCAGCTCAAGCGCCCTCAGAAAAGGGGGGCTCCAGCGTAGATCCACCAAATGGACTTCTCAACTCACGTGTGCTCCAGCGCCCTCAGATAGGGGGGGCTCCAACGCTAGCAAAGCAGCCTGAAGCACGTTTTGGCAGCACTGTCCATGTAACCCAGCATGTTTTCCCTGACCCAGTTGACTTGGCCCCCAAGCTCATCTTTTATTTTGAATTTTGGAGGGAAATTAGTTCAAAATTGAGGCCCTTCTTTACCTATAAATAAGAGGGCCTCCCCTTTGTAATTCTCACTTTTGGATGTAATGAAATGTTGCATAATTGCTTGCTCAGCCTCTTATATCCCTTAGTCACCTCTGAATTTCGAATTTAAATACTCTCCTCTAGCTTCCTTCCTTAGTAGGAAGGCCTTTTGAGCTTGGAGGCATCAGACACACCCCACACCATCATCCAAACTGTCATCAAACATCTTCTATGCATCCATTTCACTACACCAATTCTAATTCCATCACACGTTGAGCTGGAAGAAGTGAAGCAAGCGGTGATTGATTTTGAGGAGCTTATTTCGTTTTACCTTAGCTGCAACATGGAGCATTGGGAAGCACACGGATCCAATCTTCATTCAAGTTGAATAGGTGTAGCTGTTATGTCTAGTAGGAAAAAAAAGCCCCAAAAGAAATTATGGTTACTCTACCGTTCATGCATCTTTTCTTTGCACTGTTCTAGTGGTGAATGGCATTTCTAGTTGCTCCAACGTTCTTTTTTTTTAGTTTAATAGCATTTTAATGGCATTAATTTCAATTGATTTCTTCGTTGCATTGTGCTTCCATTTAGCGTTAATTGCGGTTCCATGTTTTATGCGTTGCCTTCCAATTGGTTCGTTCACTTTAACATTAATTAAGATGTTAGCTTAAGTTAGTTGGGTTCGTCATTAGCGATATCACATTGCTTCTTTGAGATTTCCGGACTGTACTTGTGTTTCTTCTGCTCTACCTGACATTCTATGAAATCTGATTGTGTTCTTGCAATGGGTATACGCTTATTTGCCCTATTGGTGATTGCATCTTCGCTTAGTCGATCAATCTGTATAGAACACATTGGATGGAATGGATGTATTGCGTTCGCTTAGTTCGCGATTATGATAGCATGATTGGTCTTTGCTTAGTTGATTCATTCATGTTGGATTAGAGGTTAGAGTAGTTTATTCATGAGACTCTTGCACTTTAACTGTCATTTCGCTGCTATGATTTGGCTCAATATTCAATTTGTTTTGTGCTACGATTGGGTATATGCTTAGTTGTCTAATCAGTGTTTAATCTTCGCTTAGTTGATTAGGCTGTATGGTGTAGGACTGATTGGATTTGTGCATTGCATTCGCTTGGTTTATAATTTTGAAAACCGGATTAGATGTAATCCCGCCCGACGTAGTCCTTCTTTGTATTTTTACCTTTCATAGGTTAGCTTGTAAGGAGCATGGGTTACTATAAATACCCGTCTCCATCACTGTATCATTCATTTTTGAGATTAATGAGAATTGAATTTTCTGAAATCAGAAATTATTCTCTCTTGAAAGTCATAGGCTAGAGAGTCCAAAGACTATCTCTAGCCACCTTCCAAGCACACTCTCTCTCACTTCCATTCTCCATTTCCACGGTGCTTACATTTTATCTGATCCACTAAACATTACTCTACTGCCATATCTTCGGCTTCTCGTGCGCGCCTCAGCCACGTCTCCACCTCGCATGCGTCAGCGCGCTCCATTTCCTCCTTCAGCCACGCGTTCTCTGTCACATCATCGTCAACGCATCACTTCCCACTTTTCCACTCGCGCATCCTCACTACTCACATTTCCACTTCGAAGAAACCTCATCTGCTAGGGTTTCTCCCTCTCAAACGCATCATCATCATAGTAAGCCTCTACTCCATTTCTCTCTTCATAGATTCATCTCTTCATCATCTATAAGCATCATTCTCTTCACAGATTCCACATCCTTTTCACCATTTCTTCATTTCACCGTTTGATGAGCTTTTGGATCGATTAAAACCTCTACCTCACCTTGTTTTCATTTTCCCCCCGATATACACCTTCTACACCTTTAAAAATCCATTTCCACCGTTTTAAACCAGGTCTAGGGTTTCGTTGTGTTCACTCTCGGTTTTCCTTAGATTTCATTCGAGTCATTATTCAATTTCGATTCCTCAACATTCCACTGCATCCTCTTCGTCGGAGAAGCTTCAAGGAGGTCAGGTTCGTGCTTGCACAGCTTCTATCGTCATCTCCTTGGACGCTCGTCCATGACCTTCTCTTAGTTGGGTGATTCGTGTTGGATTTGGATCAATGTAGTGGGTAATTGTCGTTAATCTGTGATTGGAAGCATAGTAATTGAGTTAGTGACCAACCATTTTAATTCTATTTTTGAAACCGTTTTTACATTTCTATTTGCATTCGTGTCGTATTTAAGTTCATCCGCATTCACAAAGTCTTCACCAACTCCCCCCCACTACGTGGTCGGCCTATTGATTGAACCACATTTGGTCCTTGAGAGACGACCTAGGAGTCACTCCCTAGTCTATACTACATTCTTATTACACATCAAATTTGCATGGGGTGCGACCCCCATCACGCTGGGAACCCATTTGTACTTTCCCTTTGGAACACCAATATTTATAATATAGCAGTTTCACTAGTGCAAAAATTGCCTTTCACGTCACCCAATAGACGTCCGTCCATGAAAACACCAACGTAAATAATTGACCGGTGGCATTTTCGTAAAATAAGTTTGACTGTAGACGTCCGTTGTGGAGGGGCTCCGACGTCTATAAGTTATAGACGTCGGGGCCCCTCCACAACGGACGCTAAGCGGTTGACAGGTAGTTTAAGAGTTAATTGTTTCAGCCTCTTAAACGTCCGTTGTGGAGGGGCCCCGACGTGTATAATATTATAGACGTAGGGGCCCTCCACAACGGATGTTTAGGCGGCTGATAAGGTAGTTGAAGAGTTAATTGCTTCAGCCTCTTAAACGTCCGTTGGAGGGGCCCCGACGTGTATAATATTATAGATGTCGGGGCCCCTCCACAACGGACGTTTAAGAGGCTAAACAGGGTAGTGAAGAGTTAATTGCTTGAGCTCTTAAACGTCCGTTGGGAGGGGCCCCGACGCATAATATTATAGACGTCGGGGCCCCTCCCGACGTTAGCGGGACGATAGAGTTATTTCAGCTCTTAAACGTTGAGCCCGACGTTTATTTACGTGGCCCCTCCACGATGCTAGAGCAAATAAATCACGTAGTTTGCCCAAAAGTTACATTAAATGTTTGTAATTGTGCTTTTCACGACGCGGAGGACGCTCGTTCATCGTCTTCCCGGATCACCGTTCATGAGTCTCTTTATCGTTAATTGTTGAGAATTCTATTGAACCGTTAGAGCCCTATGCTGCATTCTGGGTGGCCTTTGATATAGTTTAGTTCGTCATCAGTTTCATAACTGGATATCTTGCGGTAGTTTTCTCGTATTTTAACCTGTTAGTACTCATGACTTAGGCGAATGTGGCTATATGCTATTTGATATAATGCTGTAGTTGCTCTGTGTCTGTTATTAAAAACCAGAAATATTATCAGTGTAAATTTTGAGAATGACTTGAAAAATTCAATTAAAAATGGTGTGGGGGGGGTGGGGTGGGGGAGTGGGGGGTGGGGGGATGTGTGGGGGGGGGGGGCGGGGGGTGTGGGTGGGAGGGGGGGGGGGGAGGGTGGGGGGTGGAGGGCGGTGTCAGGGGGCTGGGGGTAGTGGGGGGGGGGTGGGGGTGTGGGGGGGCGGGGGGGTGGGGTGGTGGGGGGAGTGTGGAGGTGTGTGTGGGGGGGGTTGTGGTAGGGGGGGGGTGGGGGGGGGTGGGGGTATGGGCACGGGGGGGTTGGTAGGGGGCAAGAGGGGGTTTGGGGTAGGGGTAGCAGCGGGGGGGGGGTCGGGGGTTGGGTGCGAGGTACGTGGGGTGGGGGCAGGGGTTGGGGGGGGCTGGGGGGGGTGGTGCGGTAGGGGGGGGGGTGGGGCCGTTTAGTACCGCGGGTTGAAGCGGAGGAGTGCTCATTGCAGTCGGTTCGGCGCGATTGGGGGCAGTGCGGGTTTAGGGGGGGTGGACTGTAATGGGGGGGGTTCGAGGTTGGGGGGGGGGAGTTCTAGGAAATTGGGGGATTGAAGTATGGGGATATCAGGGGGTTGTTCGGGGGGTGGGCGTTGGTGGGTGGGTTCGTTGCTGTGGTGGGGGCATTTGAGCATTTTGGCCTACGTTGGTAGGGGTCGTAGGGGGGGCTTCGTCCCAGTTTGGGGGGATTTTTTTCGGAGGGGGGTTCTTGGGGGGGGGTATTTAGGTGGGGGGGATTTGGGGGTGTGTGAGGTGACTGGAGGTGTGCAGGTGAGGTATGGTTGGGGGGGTTGGGGCTGTATGTGTGTGTTATGTAATGAGGTGGGGGGGATGTACTAATGTGGGGGGGGGTTGAGGACACTGCGGGTTGAGGGGTACCAAAGGGGTATGGGGGTTAATGGGGGGTGGGTAAAGTGGTGGGGTCGGGAGCTGTGAGGAAAGGGGGTGTAGGATTGGGGGGGGGTCAAGTGTACATGAGTTGGAGTTTATGGATAGTTGATAAATTTCAGTTGCAGTATTGTGTGTTCTCCGATGCAGATTTGATTGCGGTCATCGTTGAATACTCTCATTCTGTGTATTTCGCCAGACCAATGCAAAATGCTGCGAATCTTGTCAAAGGTTATGATGTAGCTTCTTTGCAGTGTCTACGAAATTATGAAAAATTAATTTTTTTGAATGGGTGAGGGCTGAACTTGTAGAGTTAAAACTTAAATTAAATGATTGATTTTACGAACATAGGAATGGATCGAAGTGGATGAATGAACATCGCATCAGGGAAGAATATGATAAGGTCGTTTCGAGTTCTTGAAACGTGAACCAACAAATGCTAAGTCTGTGAACGGACATATTTTTGTCCTTGTGTGCGTTGTCTTAATCAAATACAGGCAAGACTAGGCAATGTCGGACCATCGTATTCATGTTGGATCATGAGGACTTAATACTGTTTGGACTTGGCTGGGAGAGTAATTGGACCAGCTACCACGTCACGAGGAACAGATTAGTGGGAAGAATGGATGAGTGGATCATTTAGAGGAACATGAACGTGATGTCGGTGAAAGAAATTTGGAAGAGCTAATTTGTATGATTCTCTTATAAATGATTCGAGCAAACTGTTGTTCCCCGGATGCTCGAACTTTAACGTTTGTCTGAACTTAAAGTTGTTTAGTTTAAAAGCAAGGAATGGATGGACCGATAAAAGTTTCACCAAGTTGTTGGAGTTGTGAAGGAGATGCTTCCAAGAAAATAATACTTACCTATCGTAATATGAGGAAATTTTTTTATGTCCTATGGGTCTTGATATCAAAAGATAACATGCTTGTTCCTATAATTGTATTTTGTGACACAAAGGAGTGTTGCTTCGCTAAAAGTATTGTCCAACATGTGGTTTATCCTGTTTTAAAAAAGAAACTATGACAGAAAACATGTTGATTGAGGTATTGATGGTGAACCTGCTAGGTGATGTGTGGGTATTTGCCTATAATAACCTAGGTCAAACGTATGTTTTCGCGTAGTAAGAAGATGCAAAGAACTTCAAAGGGCACTTGACGAAAGAAAGGCGATAATCTTCTTCGACACCCTGTGATTGCACCCCAATGGAAAAAGATTGATGAAAAATTTCCAGAATTGATGAAGACTAGGGGGGGGGGAAATTAAGACCTTTGCACTTGCAATTGATGTATGAATCCTATGAAAACTTAAGTGAAAACACAGTTCATGGCCAGTTATGTTGATGATATTACCAATCTTTATCCTATGTTGGGCATTGAAGAGAAAATAGTGATGTTGTCCATGATGAGAGCGGTCAGACACCTGGAAATGACATTGATGGTTTACTTAAAACCTTTAAAAGATGATTGAAATGTTGTGGGAAGAAGGGTTCGAGGGTTTGATTCCAAGTTCGGAACAGTTCAGTTTGGCTGTTTTAATGTTGTTTTGCACTATAAATGATTTCTAGCGTATCGAACTTGAAGCGGTTATAGTGTTAAAGGTCATTTGCAGTGTCCACACATGTGAAGAAAAACACTAGTTACCTTCAATTGAAGCATGGACAGAAGACGGGTATCATACAAGACATCGAAAATTCCTTCCTCGTAAATCACCCCTTATCGTAGATTGAAAAAAGCATTTAATGGAAGTGTGAGGAGAGGTGTGTGTGCAGACCCCGGAAGGTGAAGAGGTTGTACAAACGAAGTCACAAAACATGACATTGTGTTTGGCAAAAACTCATATAAAAGTACCCTTGCAAAAAACATTGGAAGAAACGACAAATTTTTTAAGCTTCCATATTGGTTGTCAACTTTGATGGGTAGACAATTGTATTGAGTGATGCACGTTGAAAAAAAATGTTTGTGACAGTGTCATCGAAACTTTATTAAACGTCAAAGGGAAGAACAAAGACGGAATAAAAGCTCGACAAGATTTGGCTGACATGGGAATCCGATCTTAGTTACATCCACAGATAATAGGAAGACGCACCATCTGCCCCCAGCCTGTCACACACTTTCTAAAAAGAAAAACAAAGTTTTTGTAACTGTTTAAGAAGTGTGAAGGTTCCACAAGGTTATTCTTCAAATATTAGTAACTTTGTTTTTATGCAAGAGTTAAAGTTAGTTGGTTTAAAGTCTCACGATTGTCAAGTATTGATGCAACACTTGTTACCTGTTGTTCGAGGCATATTACCTCCTTCTGTTAGGGGTATTCTGACACGCCTGAGTTTGTTCTTTAATGCCATTTGATGACAAATTTATGAACACCGAAAAACGGTGCCAAAAATTTGTTTAGCCCTCGGCAAGTGTGACCAAATCGTATCAAGTAATAAACTCGGTAAGACCAAGTATAGTTCTCCCAAAGGACTCACAGCCTAGTTAGTTATCTGGATGAGTATGTTGTTGGGGTAATCAATTTCATCTATCCACTTCATATACTTTAGGAATTCATTATCTTTGCATCATGGTAATGCACCTCATAAACTCACCTTGCGATGTGAGAAAGCCTATCCTTAATTACGAGTTCATACAATTCCTAGCATCCCTAATAATTAATTCTGAAGCATAAAAGCTTAAAGGCAACCAACCCTCATATCCCTATGTCTAGGCAATATGCTATTGGGAGAATTTCACCGAATCTAGATTTTCCCATAAGTGTCCATATCGACAAAATCAATAATCATGACATCGAATGAGTTAAACTATGCATGCTTTGAGCAAAGAGGAAAAACCCTAACTATTAATGAAAGAAAGCATGTATCTCAAATAAGATGTTTAAACACAAATTCCATATATGAGAGCTTCAAAAGATTACCTTGATTCCCCAACAATAAGAAGAGTTTAGTTCACCATATTCATGGTGAAACTAGATATAATACAATGAAAGAGTGAAAGATAGAACCCTAGAAAGTTGAGTAGGTAGCCTTAGCATCCAAGATCTTCCTCCAAGGGGTGGAAAGGTGAGTGTTTGCTTTGTACTCTGCCAAAGAAACAAACCCTAGGAAGTCCTAAAGCTTATATACTATTTGAAATATAACAGAAAAGTGGGCCTAAGCCCAAAATACAACCGTTCAGCGGTAAACTGCCGCTCAGCGGTAAGTGCGTGTTTTGGATTCTTCCCCTCAACTGCACTTTCACCCCTCAACGGAGCCAACGGGTGTTCTTTAGTGCCGCTCAGTGGTAAACTGGCACTGAGCGGTACTTGCAGCTTCTCTTCTTTTGCACTTTTTGAGTTCTTTTCTGATTCCATCTCTATCCTTCTTCACTTCTTTCTTCAAATTCACCTTAAAACCTGCATAAAACACTGAAATCAAGCATAAACCTGTCCAACTCTCTTATTTCTAAAAATATGAACAAAAGCATGATTCTAAGCTAGTTTCTAAGTGTTAAAGGTTGCTTTTAGTATCAATTTTAAGCATGAAAATAACATTTTTCAACTGTTATCACAACCCCAAACTTAGAACTTTGCTTGTCCTCAAGCAAACAAGACGTAACTCAATCTTCCATCAATCCATATAATGGTTCACCACATTCAAAACTCCCTTTTCAAGATAAGTAATTACTCAATTAAGCTCATTGCAAAGATTTCAATCAAGACATGCACATGCTTTAATGTTCACACAATCACATACTATCCAACAAAATGCTAGTTTTCATGAATGATCAATCAACAAAGCAAAGATGTTCTTATGTGTTCATGGAATCTTTCCTCACTAGATAAAGTGTTTCACTCAAACACACAAGTGTATAAGAGGTATTCACTCATTCACTCTATTATCACAATGTCACATGAATTGACTTTGCCTTTCATTTAACTACAATCAAATACATTCACAAGCATGCATTATCACAAGGACTTTTCAATGGCTTATAATGTGGTTGGGCTAACAAGAAAATTTGGTTTTTCTAGATCACAAAACCCTTGAGTTAAAAGAATCATCTAACACAATCATTCTTCCTTATTTCCAACTTTCCTTTGCATTGAGCTTTGCTTTTTCTTCTCTTTTCTTTTTCTTTTTATTTTCACATACTTAGTTCTTAGCTCTTAGCTCAATGCTTTCAATTTCCCTTTCATAACTTCCCAACAACCCCAAACTTGAACATTTATCAATACCACAAAATTTTTTCTACTTAACTCAAGGTAAAGCTTTTCACAAAAGGGTTTTCAAATTATGTTCAAGGCTAAGGGTTCAAAGGATAGAACATATAGTGCTCTCTTTTATGGGCTAAAATCATGCATTTGGCTAATAAAAAGGTTACCAACAAATGGCCTTGATCATATGATGCAAACAAGCAATTGATTTAATCATAGAAAACCTGGGCAAAATCATTCATTCACATCCTGCTTAGAATCATAATCATAATCATAACATCATGCATTTGTTCACAAGGCTTGTGAACCACCTGTATAAGCATATAATGTGTACAATCTCAACATCAATCAATATCAAAATATCATCAAGCAATACTCATCATGCATAAGTCACAAGCAAACCATCATAACAGACCAAGTTCAAATTGAGTACATCAAACCCTATTCTAAAAACAAAAGCAAATAAGTTCAGAAATATAAAACCAAGCAAAAGCATAAGTCCTGCTCTAGTGTTGATAGCATTCATCAGTAAATGGTATCTCAGCTCCTCATCAGTCTGAGCTGTCATCTGTATCCTCCTCCTCTTTCTCATCTTCAACATCCTCAAATGCGTCCTCCTCAGCATCACCAGCATCATCTTCATCCATCTCATAGCTGAAGCTTCAGTTGCTCCAGCTCTGCCTCCTTGGGCCTGCTCCTCTGGCCAAGCTACCACGTTATGGAACTCCTCCGTAATCCACCTATGTGCTGGAGGTGTATCATACATTCTAACAATCATCTCACCAGTGGCCACCTGCCCTCTATGGATAGACTGCAACTTTGCACCTATAAGAGACATATACATGTCCCTCATTTGGAAAGGCTCTGCTTCATGTGTCTCTATAGATGCCTGACTTTATGCTTGTCCTCTTTCTCTGTGAGTACGGTGTGGTGGAACTGGCTGAGCTGCCTCCTCACCTCCACAGTATTGTCTGTAATAGGCCTCATCAATCGCTTTCCTTGGCCTCTCAAATGGTGGAGTAGAAGTATCCACCCCAGCTATTTTGCATAGGTGTGTGATCAAAGAAGGATGTCCTAAGGGTGCTTTGCTGTTTGTTGTGTTAGCACACCCCCTTATCGCATTAGCTATGACCTGTCCAATATTGACATTCAAATTCCTAATCGCACAGTAAAGGAGGAGTGCCCTGCTAAGAGTGATGTTTGAAACATGAGAACATGGCTGAATGTTGGCATGAGAAAATGCCATTCAATACTTTGCAAGAGGATTCAAGTCAGTCCTCCTAATGTTTACCACAGAACCAGTTCTGTTTCTCTAAAAATGTCCTCCAGGTACGCATAGAACACTCTCCACATCATCAAAATCGCTGCCCTCTTCCATACATAGAGAAAACTGGCACTACTCACCAGCCCATACAATACCCAAGAAGCTGTTGATAGAGTCAGGATCATACCTAATAGCGTGGCCTCTGACATAGCCTAGGTAATCCTCAGCCGGATAATCACC
>NW_025909746.1:0-24669 GCF_018835915.1 Vigna umbellata
ATTTAGTTTTTTCTTTTGTACTAATCCTTTCTTGAGTTGTTTTGATTTATGTTCTTAAGCGGTCAGGTTTCTAAAGATCAATTAGCATTTGACCTAGAGATAGAAAAAACCGCTCGAAGAAATATAGGAAAAAACAAGAAGAAGCAAGGAAAAACAAAGGAAAAATCTTCCAATACTTACATCACACATCTGGAAACAGAAAATATTGCGGAAGAAGAACCAACCCCACCTAGAAGAACACTGGGAGGCTATGCTTAGCCTTATCAGTTCTCATCAATTCACTGGAATGGATAATGAAGATCCATATATTCATCTTTCTACGTTCTATGAACTGATAGGAACTATGGGATTTGAAGAAAGAGATCTTGACCATGTATATATGTGTTTGTTTCCTTTTTCTTTAAAAGGCAAAGAAAAGGAATGACTTAAATCACATCCAAACCAAAGTCTGAACAAGTGGAGTGATGTAGAAGATAAATTCTTGAATAGATTCTTTCGACCTTCTCGTTACATTAAGGCAAAAGCTGAGATTTCTACTTTTAGGCAAGGACCAGATGAGCCATTCTGGGAAGCTTGGGAATGATTTAATTCTTTATTGAGGAGATGCCCAAATCATGGGTTTGAAGATATTGGTCAACTAAATATTTTCTGCAATGGGGTTTGAGGCCAGACACAAAAATGATATTAGATGCAACAGTTGGAGGAACAATGATGTATGTAAGAAACAAGAATAATTGAGGCACTAACATCTACAGACCATCAAGCTCAACATAATAGAAAAACAATTCAACAGAAAGGTATGCTTGATCTTAGTACTACAAATGCAATTTTAGCTCAGAATAAAATCCTGACTCAGCAGATGGAAGGATTAACCAAACAAATGGCTAATTTATCTGAGCAGTTGAAAGAAGTACAATCTTCTCCCTGTCAACAACCCATGAGATGTAACTTCTGTGGAGATGACCATCCCAATGGTCATTGTTCATATCAAAGTAGTCCACAAGAAGGAGAAGTTCAATATATGAGCAATCAAAGAAGAACATGTAATTTCTCTAACAACAATAACTTTTCACAAGGGTGGAGAAACAATCAAAGTCAGAATTTTGGATGGAAACAAGATGTTGGTCCTTCAAATAGACAACCTCCTTATCAGCATCAACAACAAAATCCATCTGTGTATGAAAGAACAACCAAATTGGAGGATACTTTAGAAAAATTCATGCAAGCATCTATAACCAATCAGAAAAATACAGAAGCTTCAATCAGAAATCTTGAAACACAGGTTGGATAGTTGGCTAAACAACTATCAGATCAACATGCAAGTCATGTTTCAGCCAACACCCAAACTAATCCCAAGGAGCATTGTAAATCAATTACTACCAAGAGTGGTAAAATTGTAAATCCATTACTATTGATCTCTTGTAGAAAGTGTGAAAGCTCCAAGAATTCATCAAGAAGACCGTGGTGTTCATCTTTGGTGATTGCTTGACGAGAAAGAATCTGTGTGCTCTTACTGTCTGATCAACATGCACTTGAGGTGTCTATTTTGTGATCATTTTGTGTCAATCTTGTGAAGATTGGAGTTGCTCTGTTGTGACTACAGGAAGAGGACGTGTTGCGTTCTGGACTTTGAGGGGTTTCTCAAAGGGTTGAAGATGGTAGGAGAGGGGTCATCTTGCTTCTGGTCTTTGTGTGTTGTATGCCTATATTTTTATTAGAGGGTTAGAGAGGTGTTTTATATTTTTGCCATGGAGGTATCTGTAAAAGCCTTGTTGTAAAAACCTTGATCATTATAGTGCATTTACTTCCTGTGGTGGAAGGACATTGGATGTAGGCTTGGCCGAACCAATATAAAAACCTAGTGTTTGATTTTTCTAACCCTACTCTATTACATTCAGTCGACTTTATTTTCATGCATTCGACTATATTCCGCTGCACTACAAAGTCTTTTTCCTTGCGTTTCAAGAAAGCTTTTAAAGGCATCTACTTTGCGAAAAATATTTAAAGAGTCGAATATCACAATTCAGTTAAAGTAGTTAGCAGCAATCAATGTAGTTAGTTGAATTTACAATTAATGCAGTCGAATCAAAATAAATGCTTGGTCAACATATTTAAAAATATAACCGTTGTAACATTTAATACAAGCATGAACAGAATTTCAAAACATAAAAAACTTAATCGAATGGCTTGCGCACATAGTTGACTTTGTAACAGTTAAAAACATAATTTTGAAAAACTTTCTCTTCAAAAATTATCACAGCACACTTTTGAAAAGTTTGTGCAAAGCCACGAGTTTTAATCGACTTACTTCATAATGAAGTCGACTTAAAACTGATATTTTGACAAAAAATAAAAGTTCAACAAAAGTGCATATGATTTTCCTTTTAAAAAAAATATGTAATGAATTCACAGATAAGATCTCATGTAAAACACAGTGAATTTGCATGCTTTGTCAAAAAGAACACAAACATGTTCTCATATATTCATAATCATGAAAGTAATGAATATGTAACACATCAACACATGTGTTATTAATTATGTGTTGTCATCATCAAAAAAACCAGAAGCTTTGAGATTGTAGGTTTAGTTAAACCAATGCTCCCCCTATCAACAATCTCAACAATCTCCCCCTTTTTTGATGATGAACAACCATGATTAATAAACAACAATGTTGTACAAATCAAATCATATATCAAAATGTATCAGAGCAAATTATCAACAAATGATCAAAATGTACCGAGCAAATGTTGAAATCTTCTCATTTTTTATTCAGAGCAAAAACATATAAATTCATATCAGAATATATCAGAGCAAACAAAATGTATATCAGAGCTCAAAATGAATATCAGAACATTCTCCCAACATTCTCCCCCTTTGTGCATTAGCAAAAAAGGTATGCAAATGGGTAATGATATTCAGATAATCAGACATGCAGAGATGCATCCATAAATATAACACAGAGATAGATTCTCCCCCTTTCATAGATAATCATATGAAAAAGATAAATTCCCCTCCTTAAGTGTACGCATGTGGAATATCTAAAATATCATGCAATGCTTTCTCTACCATTATGCATGTTTTACATTCAAAACCCAAATGCACAATGCAGCTTTCACAAAACATTTTAAAGCATGTATAAGCATGTGACAATATTGTATCATATCAGAAATTGTGCAAACACGTCAATGTAGCACAGATACAATATCAATCAACAATCTCAATATTATCTAAAGTAATTTCAATCAATTATAGAACAAAGATATATTGAAAAAGAAACAATTAGTAATATGTGATCAATAAACCGAATAACCAAATTCCAATTAATGGAATTTATAACCCCTGTTAAACAGTAATCGATTGATCCACTGTTGCAATCGATTTCATTACTTTCCATTTGAATTGAATCTCCAATTGTTCATCCAGAAGCAATGTTCCTGCAAAACCTTTCAAGATCTTTTCCAGATCAAACATTTTAGAATCATTGTAATACAAGAATTAATACAGGTATAATCTGTGCATAAATGTATGAATGCAGTATTAATCAGTAATATGTTCAACTTCATACATAACACAATCGACTTTAATCAAATATAAACCACTACTTTATACTACTATCATTTAAGATTCCTAGTTCATTTCGAATAGTATAAAATCTTTCTTTGTTCAATGATTTTTTAAAATATCAGCCCATTGATGTAAGGTATCTACATATTCGACCTTAATTTCACCCTTGAGGATGTGGTCTCATATGAAGTGATGTGTTATTTCAATATGCTTAGTTTTCGAATGAAGAACAGGATTTTTAGTCAAATTTATTTCAATATACTGTAATCTTCTAGTTGGCTCTTGATCATAAGAAGCTGAGCACAACAGCTACCAGCTGCTATGTATTCAGCTTCTGTGGTGGATAATGCCACACAAGCTTGTTTCTTTGAATGCCAATTGACTAAAGAAGATCCAAGTAGATGACAAGTGTCACTAGTGCTCTTTTTATCTAGCTTACATCCTTCAAAGTCAGAATCACTATAACCTTCAAGAAAAATATTTGTACAGTTTGGATACCACAGTCCAAGACTTTTTGTTCCTTTAAGATATTTCAAAATTCTTTTTACAGCAGTTAGGTTTGATTCTTTAGGTGAAGACTGAAATCTAGCACAAAGACATACACTGTGCATGATGTCAGGTTTATTGGCTTTAGATATAACAAAGATTCAATCATACATGTATACATCTTTTGATCAACGTCCTTACCAGCTTCATCAAGATCTAGGTAGCAGTTTGTAGCTATGGGAGTTGCAGCTTCCTTGCAATCCAGCATTTTGAATTTCTTCAACAGATCAGTATAGTACTTGGATTGGTGAATGAAAATGCCATTTTTCGCTTACTTGACTTGAAGACCAAGAAAGTAAGTAAGCTCTCCCATCATGGACATCTCAAACTCATCCTGCATAGTCTTGAAAAATTCTTTGCACAAAGTAGGATTAGTTGATCCGAAGATAATGTCATCAACATAAACTTGAACATACAATTTATCTTTATTTGAACTTTTAATGCAGAGAGTTAAGTCAACTTTACGCCTGGAGAATCCTTTCTTTACCAGAAACTCACTTAAGCACTCACACCATGACCTTGGCACTTGCTTCAACCCATACAAAGCCTTTTTGAGGTTGAATACATAGTCTGGATGTTCAAAATTCTCAAATCCTGGTGGTTGTTCCACATAAACTTCCTCTTTAATATATCCATTTAGGAATGCACTTTTGACATCCATTTGATATAGCTTGAATTTCATCACTGATGCAATAGCAAGAAGAATTTTTATTGCCTCCAGTCTAGCCACAGGTGCATATGTTTCATCATAATTGATTCCTTCCTCGTGGCAGTAGCCTTTTCCAACTAATCTTGCTTTATTTTTTGATTTCACCTGAATCATTCATCTTATTTCTGAAAACCCATTTTGTGCTTATGACCTACAGGTTATCTATTCTTGGTACCCATTCCCATACATTATTCCTCTTAAACTGGTTTAGTTCCTCTTGCATGACCATCATCCAAATTTCATCTGCAAGAGCATCTTCAACCCTTTTTGGCTCAATCTTAGACACGTATGCAACATTCATGTTGAACTGATTCAGTTGCCTTCTTGTAGACACACCTCTCGTAATATCACCAATTATGTTTCCTGTGGAGACATTTTTAGGAACTTTCCATTCCTTAACCGATTCTGTTCTGGGAGAATCGATTACGTCGTCAGAGTTCTCTTCTTCTAGAATTTCCTCATTTTCTTCCTCTTCTCCAGTAGAGTTGTCAGCTTCTATAGATTTTCTAGTCTGTTTAGGATTAACAGCGGTTTCAACATACTCATCAAACGCAACATGAACCGATTCTTCAACACACATTGTTCTCTTGTTGTATACCCGATAAACTTTGCTTGTAAATGAATATCCTATAAAAATTCCTTTATCAGCCTTGGAGTCAAACTTACCAAGGTTTTCCTTTCCAGTGTTTAGTACAAAACATTTGCATCCGAAGATCCTTAGATGTGAGATATTTAGCTTTCTTCCTTTGAATAGCTCATATGGAGTTGCTTTCAACATTGATCTTATTACAGTTCTGTACAACACATAGCATGTTGTACTTATTGCATCTTCCCATAAATAGTTTGGCATGTTCCTTTCATTCAGCATTGTTCTTGCTAACTCTTCTAATGCCCTATTCTTTCTTTCAACTATACCATTTTGTTGAGGTGTTCTAGGTGCTGAGAAATTGTGAGATATTCCCATTTCCGCACAGTATTCATCAAATGTTTTATTCTGAAATTCTTTGTCGTAGTCACTTCTAATCGATTTGATTCTGAGTTCTTTCTCATTTTGAATAATAGCAGCAAACTTCTTAAACACTTTGAATGTGTCACTCTTGGCAGGGATGAAGAAGGTACAAGTGAAGTGAGAATAGTCATCCACGATTACTAATCCATAAGAATTTCCACCTAGACTTTTCACCCTTCAGGGACCGAATAAGTCCATGTGTAGAAGTTGCAGAGGTCTGCAAGTTGACATCTTCCTTTTGTTCTTGAAGGACTGCCCAGTTTGTTTTCCCTTTTGGAATGCATCACATAATCTCTCAGAAGCGTAGCGAATGTTGGGAAGACCAATGACAAGATCCTTTGATACTAACTTGTTCAGTTGGCTCATGTTGATGTGAGCTAGTCTCTTGTGCCACAACCAGACATCATCTTCCTTAGTCATCAAACAAACGACAGACTTGAATGATGTATCTTTGAAGTCGATTATGTAGATGTTATTATGTCTTTTTCCCACAAGTAACATCTCATCAGTTGAACCGTTGTTGATCAGACAATATTTAGGTTCAAATGTAATCTTCAATCCTCTACATAGTTGACTGATGCTAAGTAGATTGTGATTTAACCCTTCAACAAGAAGTACATTTTTAATTTCATAAGAAGAAGGAGTTTTGATTTTACCTATACCGATAATCTTTCCTTTGTTGTTTTCGCCGTATGTGACATAACTAGAAGTCTTGTAAGATATACTAATGAACTTTGTTGGATCTCCTGTCATATGCCTTGAGCATCCACTGTCTAGGTACCACATGAAGCTTTTCATTCCTTGTCTCAAGCATTGCTCTGTTGTCTGAGATTTTTCCATCATGATGAGATCCCTTTCATGTACATTTTCTTTATTTTCACTTTGAATCCTGTCTTCTTTCTTCATATTGAGAAATCTCGTAAATCTTTCACCCTGCAGATTTAATCTTTGTGATCTGGAGCTGAACTTGTTGACACAAGAAACTTCTTTGTTTCGTGAAATCCCTATTTCAAAATATTCATAGATGTCGTTAGTAACAAAGTTTAATTTTGCATTGCAAGTAGCTGATATCAATTCAAAGGCAGATTCACTTATCCTTCTTGTTTGAGAAACAGAAGCCATTTTCCAGGATCAGTCGATTTAAAAGAAAACGTAATCGACTAGTTTTTCAAATATTTTATGAAAACCAGCTCTGGTGCCAATTGTTAAAAATAGAATGACTTAGTTTTCAACACCAAGAGGCGGGTGAATTGGTGAAATACAAAAACAATGTTTTCTTTAAATATTTTTCGCAAAGTAGATTCTTTTAAAAGCTTTCTTGAAACACAAGTAAAAAGACTTTGTAGTGCAGCCGAATATAGTCGAATGTGTGAAAAATAAAGTCGATTGAATGTAACAGAGTAGGGATAGAAAAATCAAACACTGGGTTTTTATACTGGTTCGACCAAGCCTACATCTAGTGTCCTTCCACCACAGGAAGCAAATGCACTATAATGATCAAGGTTTATACAACAAGGCTTTTATAGAGACCTCTACGTCAAAAATATAAAACACCTCTCTAACCCTCTAATCAAAATATAGGCATTCAACACACAAAGACCAGCAGCAAGATGTCCCCTCTCTTGCCGTCTTCAACCCTTTTATGAAACCCCTCAAAGTCCGAAACATAACACGTCTTCTTCCTGTAGCCACAACAGGGCAACTCCAATCTTCACAAGATTAATAGAAATTGATCATGAAATAGACACTCAAGTGCAGGTTGATTAGACACTAAGAGCACACAGATTCTTGTTCGTCAAGAAGCAATCACCAAAGATGAACACCACGGTCTTCTTGATGAATTCTTGGAGCTTTCACACTTTCTACAAGAGATCAATAGTCTGAAAGAAATCAATCAAATCGTTAGAATCAAAAAGTATCTACATAAATCAAATTTGCGTCTATATATAGTTTTCCATACTAATAGAGTCGAATATCACAATTCAGTTAAAGTAGTTAGCAACAATCAATGGAGTTAGTTGAATTTATAATTAATGCAGTCGAATCACAATAAATGCTTGGTCAACATATTTAAAAATATAACCATTGTAACATTTAATACAAGCATTTACAGAATTTCAAAACATAACAAACTTAGTCGAATGGCTTGCGCACATAGTCGACTTTGTAACAGTTAAAAACAGTTTTGAAAAACTTTCTCTTCAAAATTTCTCACCGCACACTTTGAAAAGGTTTGTGCAAAGCCACGAGTTTTAATTGACTTACTACATAATGAAGTCGACTTAAAATTGTTGTTTTGACACTCAATTAAAGTTCAGCAAAAGTGTATGTGGTTTTCCTTTTTCAAAACATTTGTTATGCATCACAGATAAGATCTCATGTAAAACACAGTGAATTTGCATGCTTTGACAAAAACAACACAAACATGTTCTCATATATCATAATCATGAAAGTAATGAACATGTAACACATAACACATGTGTTATTAATTATGTGTTGTCATCATCAAAAACCAGAAGCTCTGAGATTGTAGGTTCAACTAAACCAGTGCTCCCCCATCAATAATCTACACAACCGTAATTCTTGGAAGCCCAACCTTATTACAACCTTTAAAAGTCCTTGAGATTCATGTTGATTGTGTTTGTGGTTTGATTGAAAAGGACTTGCAATTTTAATTTGTTCAAATTCAGTGGAAAATGAGAGAAACACATCCTTGTTAGATTCAATAGAGAATTTCCATGGTTAGAATCAATGGTTCTTACAATTGATTGTTTTGAAAAATTTGCTGCACTTTTATCCTAATTTTATTTGATAATTGGATTCACCATTTGCTTCTGATTTTAAATCTGTAGTTTGGAATGCACAATTTGTCTTGTAAGGACTATGAAATAACCAAGTTCAAAGTTTGAGTTTTGAAAAGCTGTTGGGATCTTATTACTTTGCTTGAGGACAAGCAAGATGCTAGGTTGAGGGGAGTTGATAAGTGCAAAAAAGTAGTAAATTTTCATATGAAATTTTGGCACTTCTGTTTTAAATTGTGTACATTTGTATTAATTCGCCCCAATCTATGAAAGATGAAATATAATCATATGTTTACGAGTTTTTGATTAAAAGGAAATCATTTGATCCATATTTTGTATATGTTCCAGGTAAATTAAGAGAGAAGAGAAAATAGAGAAGAGCAACAAATCCTACAAAATTTCGTCCAAGCTAAAATGATCTCGCTTAAGCAAGATTCGTCCAAGAAGCCATTGTTAGCAAAAATCAAAGATGAAGTTTTGATGATGAACAGATTTGCACAAGTCAAGATACATAAAGACAAATTGAAGATCTCTGTATTTTATAAAACTTTTATAATAATCAAAGTTGATGTAATAGTGCTCAAATATGTATTAGGGTTGATTCTTGTAATTTATATTTGATTTATTTACTATTGAGAATCATCTACAAGCTGTTTTAATCGATTAAAACCAGTTTTAATCGATTAAAACGAGGCTGGCTCTGAAAACCCAAGTGCCCCTGTAATAATCGATTAAAGCTAATAATAATCGATTAGTTAATCAATTATTCCTGAGAATAATCGATTAACACTAGCCGTTGGGGGTTTCAGATTTGAAAAACTAGCCGTTGTACTCATTGTAATCAATTAATACTTGTGTTAATCGATTAAATGCGTTAGATGGCCCGTTTTCGAAGAATGGAAGGGTATTAGGCTGAGTCTATAAAATGGCTCACTCTTTATCTCAAAAACAACTCTTCCCTTGTGATAAAGATCTCTGAACTCTTTGAGAACTCTGTGAGATTGTTGAAGCTAAGGAACCTCTTGTCTGCAAAGTCCTGAAGTGCTACTGCGGTGACAGAGGAATAGCTTGTTCATCCTTGGTGTATCCGAGGAAGTGCCTGGAAGAGAATCATCCTTCGTGAAGCATTCGAAGGAGGTGTTCATCCTTTGTGAAGATTCAAAGGAAGTGTAAGTTCGTCTCTTGTGGTTTCAAGAGAGGTGGTATTTCTAAACTCTTACAAATTGTTTTTCTTTGTGATTAATATTTGTAACTGTTTTGTGTTAGTGAAAAAGGTTTATCTTGTTTGAGATAAGCGACTGGACGTAGGATCTGAGTGATCTGAACCAGGATAAAATCACCTGTGCAATTTTTCTCTTTCCCTTACTCTGTCATTTATATTTAATTATCTGCTCAGTAAGAAAAATTAAGAGAAAAATAATAAAAGGCAAAATAAAAGTATATAACCAATTCACCCCCCCCCTTGGTTTGTTCCACGCTAATAATTCCGTTGCAGCGATTCTAACAATTGGTATCAGAGCTTGCTTTGATAGTCATTCAAATGGCAGGATCACATCAAACCTTTGCAGAGGGTGCATCAATCAATAGACCCCCACTATTCACAGGTGAGAACTATGCATTCTGGAAGGTAAGAATGCAAATATTTATTGAATCTATTGATTGTGAAATTTGGGATGTTATTGCGTCTGGCTCTTCTGTTCCTACTAACAATACACAGGAACCAAAGCCCCGTGGTCAATGGACCACTGAAGAAAAGAAAAGATTTCAGAATGACGTAAAAGCCCGGAATATCATTGCATCAGCGTTGACTGTTGATGAGTTCTACAGGGTCTCTGTCTGCAAAACTGCTCAAGAAATGTGGGACGTACTCAGAGTGACGCATGAAGGAACAGATGATGTAAAGAGGGCAAGGAAGAACTCCTTAATCCAAGAGTATGAAATGTTCCGGATGAAGCAAGGAGAAACAATTTCAGACGTTCAAAAACGCTTCACCAACATTGTCAATCATCTCATTGGACTGGGTAAGTCATTTGATACCGATGAACTTAACATTAAAATCTTGAAGTCTTTAGACAGGTCGTGGCAACCAAAGGTGACTGCAATCTCGGAGTCACAGAACCTCAACACCATGACTATGGCGGCACTCTTTGGAAAGTTGAGGGAACATGAACTAGATCTTGGAAGACTTGATGAAGAAGAAGCAAAAGCCAAAAACAACAAGAAGAGTTTGGCATTAAAGTCGGAGGTTGAAAGAAGCAAAGGTAAATCGGAAGATGAAGACTCAGACGAAGAAGAAAATTTGAGACTCATGATAAAAAGGCTCAACAGGTTCATGAAATCAAAAGACAAAGGAAGATTAAAATTCGAAAAGAAAGAAAATCAAGGATCTTCCTCACACTATAAATGTTATGGTTGCGGAGAAAGGGGGCACCTAAAAGCAGACTGCCCAAATCAAAAGAAGAGTGAAGACAAAAAGGAGAAAAGATTCTTCAAGAAAAAGAAGGCCTACATTGCATGGGAAGATGACAACGAAACAATTTCCGATTTGAGCGAATCTGATGAAGAAGCAAACATTTGTTTAGTGGTGAACGACGACGCTGGAAGCCAAGTAAGTACATCTAGCGATTCTGATAATTATAGTCAAATTAGTGAAGATGAATTGCATGAAACTTATGCTGCTTTAATAGTAGAATCTGAAAAATTAGATAAAGCTCATAAGAAATTGAAAAAGGATTTCAAAAATTTAAAATTAAATTTTGAAAATATTTCTGAAGAAAATAAAAATTTGAAATCAGACTTTGAAAATATTCTTGAAGAAAATAAAAATTTAAAATTAAATTTTGAAAATATTTTTGAAGAAAATAAAGATTTGAAAAATAAAGTTTTATTTTTTGAAAAGGGTAAATTTACTAGTAGTGATGAATGTGCTTCTTGTGAAAATTTTAAGAAACTACTAGAACACACAACCTTAGGAGAATGTAGTAAAAATAACGAAAATAAGGTTGTTAAAAATAAGTATGTTCCTAAAATTAAAAATAAACATAATAATAGAACCCGTAGAACATGGGTAGAAAAAGGAACAACTTATAGGAACACAAACTTTGTATCATGCTTTTATTGTATGAAAAAGGGTCATACTTCAAATAAATGTAAAATTAAGCATTATGGTGTTCCAAGTGGTAGATATGTTTGGGTTGTAAAATGATTTCTTTTTTCTAAATCTAACCCAAAGGACCCATACAAGTAGTTGGGTACCTATTGTTTAATATTTAGAATTTCTTTAAAACAAAATTTAAGAAAATTTTATTCCAAGGCCGATGAAACTATTTTTTTTGGATATCTTCTAATATACAAAGCATATATAGTTTTCAATCGGAAAACATTTGAAATAGAAGAATGTGTGCATGTTGTCTTTGATGAAATTGTAGACCTTGAGGCAAAACCTCTTGAGTCAGTTGAATTAGATGCAGGCAATGATGAAGATTTGTAGAAGACAACAAATGAAGCGAAGAATGATGACAATCCTCAAGATGAAGATCTAAACAAAATGTGGAAACAACCTAGAGGATTATCATTACGAAGTTGGAGGCATATCTAAAGGGGTAAACATTAGAAGAGATCTAAGAATCTTTAGAAATATCTTAGGATTGAATTTTTAAATGCGTTCCAGTTTTGCAATTTTGAAAAACTAGCCATATTTTTGTATGCTTTAAAATTCCTATCTTATATAGTTCAATGTATGTTTAAACAATGTTTTATAAGTTCTTCATCCTAAAATTATTTACTTTAAATATCCTATTGTGTATGTTTGAATGAATCTTTAAATTTGAAATATTTTTAGCTCATATGCATACATGCTTTTATTAAGGGGGAGTATTATCTTAGGGGGAGAACATCAAACACACCTTTTTAATTATGATCAAAAAGGGGGAGAAAGTGTTTAAAGCTTATTTAAGCTTATTTGCTTATTTGTGTTTATTCACTAATGCACTTTTTCTTCCATAAGTTGTGTTTTATCCAGATTATTACTAAAAGCTTTAAATCAAAGGAGTTTTTGATCATCATCAAAAAGGGGGAGAATGTTAGCAAAAATCAAAGATGAAGTTTTGATGATGAACAGATTTGCACAAGTCAAGATCCATAAAGACAAATTGAAGATCTCTGTATTTTATAAAGCTTTTATAATAATCAAAGTTGATGTAATAGTGCTCAAATATGTATTAGGGTTGATTCTTGTAATTTATATTTGATTTATTTAGTTAATCGATTATTCCTGAGAATAATCAATTAACACTAGCCGTTGGGGGTTTCAGATTTGAAAAACTAGCCGTTGGGGGTTTCAGATTTGAAAAACTAGCCGTTGTACTCATTATTAATCGATTAATATTTATGTTAATCGATTAAATGCGTTAGATGGCCCGTTTTCGAAGAATGGAAGGGTATTAGGCTGAGTCTATAAAATGGCTCACTCTTTATCTCAAAAACAACTCTTCCCTTGTGATAAAGATCTCTGAACTCTTTGAGAACTCTGTGAGATTGTTGAAGCTAAGGAACCTCTTGTCTGCAAAGTCCTGAAGTGCTACTGCGGTGACAGAGGAATAGCTTGTTCATCCTTGGTGTATCCGAGGAAGTGCCTGGAAGAGAATCATCCTTCGTGAAGCATTCGAAGGAGGTGTTCATCCTTTGTGAAGATTCAAAGGAAGTGTAAGTTCGTCTCTTGTGGTTTCAAGAGAGGTGGTATTTCTAAACTCTTACAAATTGTTTTTCTTTGTGATTAATATTTGTAACTGTTTTGTGTTAGTGAAAAAGGTTTATCTTGTTTGAGATAAGCGACTGGACGTAGGATCTGAGTGATCTGAACCAGGATAAAATCACCTCTGCAATTTTTCTCTTTCCCTTACTCTGTCATTTATATTTAATTATCTGCTCAGTAAGAAAAATTAAGAGAAAAATAATAAAAGGCAAAATAAAAGTATATAACCAATTCACCCCCCCTCTTGGTTTGTTCCATGCTAATAATTCCGTTGCAGCGATTCTAACAGCCATTAATTTAAAAGTTATTCTTGGTTAAGCGAGAATAATTTAGCTTAAGCAAGAATGACCTATCTTCTCCAAGAAGTTTCTTCTCGTTTAAGCGATAATCATCTAGCTTAAGCGAGAATTCGCGCAATATATATACTCACGAGTCAGAAAGAACGGAAGGATGGGGAGAGCGACGGATAAAAATATCACAGAAAGAGTTGTTCTTCCACTTTAGTTGGTTGATCTTCTTCTTCATCTCTTAGAATGCTAATGGCTACCATGAGTGGCTAATCTTTTCTCTTAGGATTGAATGTAATCGATTCGAACTCGGATGTAATATGGTGATATTTATATATAGCATTTATTTTTCTATTCAATATTAGTATTTGTGTTCTGCTCTTAGTGTTTGATTATATTTTATCAATAGTTTCATGAATGTGGGTTTTAGATGTGACTGGAAAGTATTTCTAAAATCTGATTTGAACAAGAATACTTGATATCCTGTGATGCTAGGGATAGATTTTAGTTTATCAATTGCTTATAACACTTGAATATAATGTTGGACAGTTTGTTGGATATGTGAGGAATCAATATTCAAGGAACTGATATTATGAAATTTATACGCGAGGAATCGGTATAAATGACTTATGTGTGTTGCATCAATATTGGTAATTTCAGTTGCTATATGTTTATATTCATTCAGATTGCAGACGAGTGAGATAGATGAATTCAATCCCAACTTCTCATATTAAACTTTCTTTAACTTATCTGTTGTTACTATTTTACTTTTAGGCAACGTAGTATAAATTATCAAAATCCATTATGAATCAGATTGAATACCCTTGTATATATGTTGTTTGAGATAAATTTATCTATTTAATTGAAGTTGTTCCTCGTGGGATTGATACTCTTACTTAAAAATCATTATACTACAGTTGACTATTGGTACGTTTGCTAAAAGATTCAACAGTAATAGACGCAAACGTAATCGATTATGTTAGTAATGTAATCGGTTACATAATAGAAATACAACTAAGTCGGCTCTTAATTGAATGCACAATTAATATAATTGATTCACATTTAATGTTAGTCAAACATATTTAAAAAATATGACCGTTANCATATTAAACTTTCTTTAACTTATCTGTTGTTACTATTTTACTTTTAGGCAACGTAGTATAAATTATCAAAATCCATTATGAATCAGATTGAATACCCTTGTATATATGTTGTTTGAGATAAATTTATCTATTTAATTGAAGTTGTTCCTCGTGGGATTGATACTCTTACTTAAAAATCATTATACTACAGTTGACTATTGGTACGTTTGCTAAAAGATTCAACAGTAATAGACGCAAACGTAATCGATTATGTTAGTAATGTAATCGGTTACATAATAGAAATACAACTAAGTCGGCTCTTAATTGAATGCACAATTAATATAATTGATTCACATTTAATGTTAGTCAAACATATTTAAAAAATATGACCGTTAAAGCATTTTGACTAATTCGAAAACAGTTTTCAAAAGATAACAGACTTAATTCATTACATAAAATGTGTAATCGATTAAGCTTAACACTTAAACATATTTTGAAAACTTTTTCTCTTCAAACACTCTTCATAGCACATTTGAAAATGATATATGCCAAGACACGAGTTTTAATCGATTCACCAACTAATGTAATAGATTCAAACTTGTTGTTTTGGCACAATGCAAAACTTAAGCTTTTGTGCTTGTGGTTTTCATCACTCAAAAACATACAGTATGCATACAAAGATATAATAACATCAGAATCGTAGTAGTATGTCCAACATAATGCATTTATATATCCACATATCTATTAAACACAAAAAAAGTTTTTTTTTGTGTCATGACAACATTTTTGTTGTTACAGTCAATGTGTTGTCATCATAAAAAACAAACACAAGATTTTGGTTCACCACTCACATGGCTCCCCCTATCAACAATTTGTACATTTTCATATCTGACAGTTTTTATCTAAGAAAGTTTTACAAATTACATTGACGCTCCAAGGATCACAAGGTAGAGCAATAAATAGGCAGGGAATTGGTTATAAAGCTAAAAGTGAAAGAGTAAATTCTAAAAGATTCATGGAATTGAATAAACCTGCTTCCAATACCTGTTTTTATTGTAATACTATTGGGCATATTGTAAGAAACTGTTATTACGGAAAGGTAGGTGTTCCAAAGGGAAAATACAATTGGATTCCCAAAGAGAAACCTCCTCTAACTAACAAGAAAGGCCCCAAGTTCATATGAGTACCTGCAACAAAACCATTTGAAAGTTTTGTAGGGAAGTAAGATGATCAAGCATTAGACAACACTCAAGGATGAATTTCAATGAAACATATCTAAATCTCTTGAGTAGTATTCTATGGTAACATCTACTATCAATTCATGTATTCATGCATCATTGTTTCTGTTTGTGAATGTGTATTGATGTGTGTGAATGTTGTTTCCTCATCTACTATGTAGAATATTTGAAAAACAGTCTTGACGAACTTTAACCAATTGTGCTAATAGTGAAATCGATTAGACTATTTTTCTATGCTTCTCTATTTTGTGTAAAATTGTTAAGAAGTAACCGGTTTCAAGATTAATAAAATCGATTAAAATGTTTCATCAGGGCTTTCTATATCTGAAATTATAAATGGGCCTGTTGTTAAAATATATTCTGATGTGCGCCTTTATAAATACTAGTTTTGAAAGTTTGTGGTGTACTCATTGCGTTGACTCTTTACCCTATCTGAGCAAAAGTAATCTCTAAAATTCCAAAATCTGAAATGGCCTCTTCATCTTCTCGACGAGAAAAAATGCTACACCTATTGAAAGTGAGGATAATTCAACTGGTTGGTTCAGTGATGAGGAAAAGCGAACTGATTTCGCATGTTTTTTGGGTTTCAAGGAAGTGATAAGGCATAAATGGTTGAGTATTATGTACTTTTGCATTGAAGGGTTCACATTTCAGGAACGGTTGGTTTACTCTGGACTAACTAAGTTTGTGGAACTGGAAGGAGATTACTATCCTAAGCTCGTCAAAGTGTTTTATGCTAACTTAAAGGTTGAAGGCAGTCATATTCTCTCTCGTGTAAAGGGTGTTGATATCTACATTGATGAAGTTGTTTTGAAAACAATTGTAGGATTTCATCCTGGGGGTAAGAAATGTCATCAAGGTATATCTAGCATAAATAAAGTGGCTATCTATAAGGATTGTCTAAGAAATTCTGAGCAGCCAAGGGACCACACTCTATTTAGGGTTTTCGGTCTGAAAACGAATGAAAGATTGTGTGCTTTTGTGATTGCTACGATCTTACTCCCAAGGAATGAAAATTTCGCACAGCTAAATACTAAGGCTTTTTATTTGCTACATGCGTTACGAGCTAAGATACCAACAAACTGGATTTCTAAAGTGAGTCATCACATGATTAAGATCACTAGACAACAAATATACCATCTTCCTTATGTTGTCTTCATTAGTAAGGTTATGTGGTATTATGGAGTGAATGTTTCAAATGAAATCACTCTCAGTTGTTCAAAGAAGAATATGATTAAGAAGATATCTTTACATCATATGGGCTTAAGAAGAGATGAAAAAGGTTGGCCTTTCAAAGATGAACATCTTCCTAAAATAGAGGAAGTTGAATCTATTGGTATTGACATGTTCAAATATCAATTCAAATCCAAATCAGAGTTTGAAAAGTTTGTTGTTGATAAATTGAAGAAGCAGGAAGATAAGTTGTCTAAGCTACAAAAGTCCCTTTCTAGTATACATAGAAAATTGGACTATGCATTAAGAATTAGTTCTTTTGGAGGAACTTCTGAAGATGAATTTGGAAGTGAAGAGGACAAAACAGACGAAGAATTTATAGAGATATCAGATTCAGTGTAGGAGTTTTAGGGTCTTAGCTATGACTATCTTTAGTTTTCCTTAATGTTTTGTTTTGCTATCGTGGCTATTAAGCCATCTTTTGGTTCATATTGTACTCATCTTTCAATTTAAATGAAATTATCTTTTGGTAAACAATATATGAACTATGAATGATTAATTGAATTGTTTGAATCGATTATTTCACTTGTATGAATGCAAGTTGAAAATTTTGACTATTACATCATTACATTGCATATTCATACTTGATCTGTGATAATGTTTATTTCAAATTACACTGTATCTGGACTAATGCTTAACCAAGTTGAGAAGAAAAGCTTATGCAGGTCTGCTGATTGATTACTACATTAAAATGGAATTTCAGTACACTGTAGAACTGAATCGATTAAGGAAGAATCATAATCAATTAAGTTTTCGTCAATCTAGTTTGAAGTTTCTTAATTATTGAATAATTTTCTTTAAACCATGTCTTCTGATTTCAGATATGTTCATTCATCATAAATCTCATTATTTATAATCCGTAGTGAATCTTTTTTAACTTTATGGTCGATAACACTAAGTTGTTTAGCTTCAAGTTGTATATGAAATGCTCTTATATTTGTCATATCTTTTGATATGTTGCTTGAAAATGTTTGAGTCTCTACTATGAAATAATGCATATTGATAGGGGGAGCAGAATATTCTATTACATGTTTGTTCACATGTTAAAAGGGGAAGAAATTAAAATCATGTGAATTACATATTGTTGACAGGTGGAGCATTATTATTTTGTATTTCAATTACTTTGTGCTATAAATCCTTTTTTGCTAATGCCCAAAGGGAGAGAAATAATTGAATATTTAATGAGATAGTTGAATGTATATGACATAAATGTATTTGTATGTCTCTGTTTGAAACTGTGTCAAACAATTTCTGATTGTGCATTATACATCATGGTTGTTTTATTGATCATAGTTGTGCATCATTAAAGAAAAGGGAGATTGTTGATAGGGGAGCCATATGAGTGCTGAACCCAACTCCTATGTTTGTTTTTTATGATGACAATACATTGACTTTAACAACACAGATGTTGTCATGACATAACAGAAATGTGTTTTCTGTGTTTAATACATATGTGGATACATAAATGCTTATTGTTGATGAATGCATATGTTGAACATATTGTTGCTTCTACATACTACTGTGATTATGATGTGATTATATCTTTGTATGCATATTGTATGTTTTTTAGTGATGAAAACTACAAGCACAAAAGCTTAAGTTTTAAATTGTGGCAAAACAACAAGTTAGACTCGATTACATTAGTTGGTGAATCGATTAAAACTCGTGTCTTTGCATATGTCATTTTCAAATTAGTTGTCATGATTTTTTGAAGACAAAAAGTTTTCAAATTCTGTTTAAGTGTTAAGCTTAATCGATTACACATTTTATGTAATCAATTTAGTTTGTTATCTTTGGAAAATTGTTTCCAGCTTACTCAAAAATGCTTTAATGGTCATGTTTTTAAATATGTTTGACTGGCATTAAATGAGAATCGATTGCATTAATTGTGAAGTCAATTAAGAGTTAAGTTAGTTGTAATTTTGTTACATCTGGTTTTTATTATGTAATCGATTACATTACTTACCTAATCGATTACTTTGCATATGTTATGATAGAAACTATAAATTGACGCATTGCTTGTATTTCTGTTACACTTGATCATTTATACACATATCTGACAATTTTGATATCAGAAACTTTTACGTATTACATGGACGCTCCAAGAATCAAGAAGCAAAGATCTTGAAGAAACTCGAAGGATTCTTGACAAGAAATTTGAGAGCTTGATTGTTGATCCTATCCGCACTGCTGAGGTGTATTTGTTGTGATCAGAAAAGGTTTTCGTACTTGTTGATTGTGCAGGGTCCTTGTTCGTGTGCACCAGGAAATAGAGTAAGGAGATCTTGGACTTTGAGAAGGGATTGTCAAAGGGATTCTGCAGCAAGAACATGTGGTTCTGTGTGTGCAAGTGTATTCGTTTCTATATTTGATTGTTTCAGTGGGAAAGGTGTATACATTGTGAGAGTGTGTTTACTGTAAAACCTTTGGTGTAATTCTTCAATAATTATAGTGAAATATCCTTCAATCAAAGGGTTCATTGGAAGGGTTACTGAATATAGGCATTGAGGTCAAACAAAGATAAAAACTATGTTTGATCTTCTTTCTCTATCTTTTTACATTTCATTGCATACGCACTTTACTTACAGCGCAAGAAAGTTTTAAAGATCATTCTAATTCTACCAAAAGAATTGAAAAGTGCACGTTTTTATAAATCACCAATTCAACAACCCCTCTTCTTGGTGTTGAGAAACAAGCTTCTTTGTTTCTAATATTCAAGATGTCTCAAACTCTATGAACCTTGTTTCTTGGAGCGTCTTAACACTTGTAACACTTTTCTCAAATCAAAGATATTAGATATGAAAGTTTTGAATGATCAATCTATTACAGAGTTGTGTAATGCGTCAATTTATAGTTTTCCTCCTGACAAACGCAAAACAAACGATTATGTTAGTAATGTAAACGGTGATGAGTCACTATTTTGTATCATTCACTTAGCTTTCCGCACCATATTTTGTTAGTGAATTGTGCTTAATTCTCAATTATTGTTGCATTTTCACTATTTGGGCTAAATTTCAAGACTAATTTTTATTTTAATTAATTTGAATTATTTGGGCTTAATTATTTCAATCATTATGTGTAGGACAATCACTGTTTGAGGTTGAGAAAAGATTTGGAAGTATTGCTCTGAACCGAACGGTCTGTTCAAGAACTGACCGAACAGTTTGCTGAAGCCTTGACCGAACGATTGTTGCAAGCCTGAACCAAGTGGTCGAGCACTACAAACCGAACGGTAGGCTACCAACTGAGCACTACATCACCGAACGGTCTATTGAAATCTGCACCAAACGAGCTGAGAAAGCCTTGCTGGAAGCCTCCACCGAACGGTTAGATACCAGTTGAGCACCGTTCAACAGAATAGTCGAACATTAATGAATCGAACGACAAACAACTGTTGTCTGAAAGTGGATGACCGAACGGTCTCGTGAGAACTACATAGTACTATCTGAGCCCTTCTTAACCGATCGGTCTGAGCCCTTAATGACCAAACGGTGAGATGCACCTGAGAAAGCAGTGTTGGAAGCACATTCTTGGACTTCAAGAAGGTGCCCACGTTAGTAGTGTAGTTAATTTCGTTTTAGAAGGTCATTGGGTCAAACCTTAAGACTTTGGGCCCAATTATAGGTCATTTTGTAGGACAAGCCCATTAGGAGGGCATTGTTGGTCTTTTGGTTATATAACAACCCTAAAAGCAGATTTCTCTGCAAGTCTCCCAGCCGCCACTACGTACCTGTTCTTGGGGAGAATTTTCTTCCTCCTCCCCCTTTGGGAAGGTTTAGGTTTTATTTCTTTTGCATTTCCATGTATTGAATCTTGTTTACAGTGCAATTTAAGAGTTGAAATCATTGCTGCATTCACTTTTCAGTTTTATTTTACTGTTCATTGTCTTCTTCGCTCTTGCATTTTGTTGTTCATTGTTCCGTTCTACTGTTCATTTTGTCCTCTTCACTGTTGCAATTTTCACTATTCATCATCATGTTGTGCTGCATTTCTGATTTCACGTATTATTGTTCACTTTTACTGTTGCATTTCGCTGTTGTGCTGCACTTGCTGTTTCAATCTCAGTTTGCGTTTATTGATGCATCTATTGTTGCACTTCATTTCCAATTCCGTTTTGACATTCAGATTTTGAACCATTTAGTTTATGCTTTTAATTTACGCTCTCAGTTTTTGAATCCATTTGATTTCATTTTCTAATTTGCATTTGAGTTTTGTTTCCTCTGCACTGCGTTTTAAATTCTGCACGTTTACTGCTTCTTCCTTTACTGAAGTACCATTCGATTTTCCAATAACATTGTTCGGTCTCTAACATGCTTCATTGTTAGAGACCGTTCAGCCTCTTCCTTTGTTGTTCAAGTTGGTTTTACCGTTCGGTTTCCAAATTTTCTGCATTTCCATTTCCTTTCTTTAGGGACCGTTCGGTCTCCGCTTTACAACCGTTCGGTCTAACTTTAAGACTGTTCGGTCTTCATGCTTCCCACTTATCTTTCAGCGTTTTTAATTAAGTCTCTTGTGTTTAATTTCATGCTTTAATTTAGTTCATTTCTAGTCACAAAAACACTTTAAAAACCCCCCACTACGTGTTTGACCTAAGTCTCGAACCACATTTGGTCCTTGAGAGACGACCTAGGAGTCACTTCCTAGTCTATATTGCATTTTATATGCAAATCAAATTTGTATGGGCCGCGACACACCCATCAAACGGTTACATTAGTAGCAGATGTAACAGAATTACAACTAACACGTTTCTAATTGAATTCACAATTACTGTAATTGATTTGCAATAAATGTTAGTCAAACATATTTAAAAATATGATCGTTATTACAGATATGACTAAGCTTGAAAACAGTTTTCAAATTATAACAGACTTAATTGATTACCTAACGAGTGTCATCGATTAAGCTTTTCACTTAAACAGATTTTGAAAACTTTTTCCCTTCAAAAACTCATCACAACACATTTCAACAATATGTTTACAAAGATATGAGTTTTAAATCGATTTACACTTAATGTAATCGATTAGAACTTGTTGTTTTGCCACAGTTTAAAAACACAATATTCAACTCATAACTCAAAGCATACATACAAGGTTATGTTGTTTTCTTGAACTTTTGTCGTACCAAACTTGTTTACCAAAACACATTCTAGGGGCATTGAGCGCCAGTTTCGTGGGCTTAGACCCATTTTCTGTTATTTTTATGTGCTATTTAAGGACTTGCACATTCTAGGGATTGTATCTTTTGATGGCATAAGCACAGAAACACACATTTTGCTCCTCTAGAGGCAGATTTGGGGATGCAGGAGTCTCCTCTTCAGTTTCTAGGGTTTTTCTATTTCTTTCATTCCATTGTTCATCTAGTTTCTCCATGATTATGGTGAACTAAATTTTATTTGTTTGTTGGGGAAGATGTACCTCTAAACTCTCATGTATTGAATTGATTTATATTATAAATGTTTTACTTCATTAATTGTTAGGTGGTTTTTCCTCTATGTTCGTATGCATGCTTTGTTTAACTCATTCAATTGCATGATTATTGATTTTGTGATATGGACACATATGGGAAAATCTAGAACTGGGGGAAAATTCTCTCAAAAGATATTACCACCTAACATAGGGAAGGGAGGGTTTGTCCCTTTAATTCTATGCGAATGTAATGCATGTATTAATTGCTAGGGAGACAAGACATTGTGAACTAGTAATTATGGAGTAGGCTTTTTTTTCTTCACTGAGACATCGGGTTAAGGTAAATTAGAAAGTAGACATTAACCATTAATGAGAAGATTAACTTCATATATGCATGAAGAGAATTAGGTAATCCTCAACCCACACACAATATTAACATCAACTTCATCCATTCATTCTTGTGTTTAGCCTTAATTGATCAGAATTTGGCATTCATTTTATTTTTATTGCATTTGCATTCAAAAACCTCAAAAATTGTTCTTAAGTCTTAATTAGTTAAGCGATTACATATTGTTTAGTGTCGTGAGTCTCTTGGGAAACGACACTTGGTCTTACCATTTATTATTACTTGATACGATTTGGTACACTTGCCGGAGTGATAACACTTTTGTCTTTAATGGGCAAAAGATACATTAAAAACTAATTTTATCTTGATTCACGAAGACTACCTAAACCAGACGTTTTCTCTCTCATAAACTTAAGGATCATATAATTAATATAAAAAATAACTTACTCTCTCTCTGAACCCATTCTGAATATTAAAAATAAAACAAAACTAAATTAATAACTTTTTATACTACTCCTAAATACTTAATCACCTAATTCCATACCATAGCTTAAGTAGTACTAATATTTAAAATATAAAAGTAAAAATAAAAGACCCCCTGATTTATTTTCATCACCAATATAGAAACAGAAAACACTACATAAAGAAAAGAAAGCATGCCAAAACCTCACACCGAAACCACCACCCCCATGACAAATACACAACATGTGATACTCACTTTTTGTTTCCACTTCAGCATAATAGAAGGACATAATCCCTTTATAATTCAGTATGATTGTGGCCCACACTTCCTTCATTCTATCAAGACGGTTGTTCTTAGTCTCATCTTCTAGTTGCTCCCAGATCTGGCTATTAAACTTGAGTTCAACATAGACCGTGTTATCCTTTTATCTTGATGTCGGCGTGGGCCCTCCCAATTTGTTGTGCCTTAGAATCCGCAGTATGGGGCTAGGAAGTGCACTCCTTAGGTCGTCTTCCAAGGCACCATGTGGCGAGTCTTCAGGTCACTGTGGGGGGTTTGGAAAGTGTTTCAGTTTTGTGTTCCAAATGAAACTAAATTAAAACTCAGAAATTAAATATAATCAAACATAATTGAAAATATTGAAATAAATGAAATAAAGCATGAGAGACCGAACGATGCAAGTGAGGACAATTGAAAATGCAAGAAGATAAATAAACCGAACCAAACAGTAACCGAACATATAATCATCTGAATGTGGAAAACATACAACTGAAAACACTTAAATTTCGTGACAGTAGAATAAAACGAAATACAAAAGTGCGTGAATCCATTTGAATGCAACAAATAATTAAAAAAACTAATGACCCATTTGAAATGCAATTGCTAAGTAAGAAAAAAATATCATTGCAGCGGTAATAAATAAAAGGCTTAATACCTCTTTTGGTCCTCTGGTCCCTCTTAGGGGGGTATGTTCAAGTCCGTCTACCTTTTTAAAAAGTTCAATGTGGTCCCAACTTGTGAAAAAAGTGTACAATTAAATCCTCTTTTGGTCACGCGTTAAATATCTTAACGATGAAACTTGCTTCCGTTTGGACAAACTTGATGAGCTGTTCATTTTTTCTCTTACGTGGCATGGTGACGTTGTCAATTTTGAATTTAAAAAAAAAATTGCTTGACACATCATCTTCTTCTTCCCACCTCCACCAATCCTGAATTTAGGGTTTCTTCTCTCCA
>NW_025909747.1:0-43301 GCF_018835915.1 Vigna umbellata
TAATGAAAAGAAACAATCAAATGTTAAACGAAGGATAACACAGAATAGACATGAACATTTTGAAGAATAAAACAGACACGAACATCAAATTGAGTCTTTGATAAAGAATAATGTGTATAGAAATTGAATCTGAAATGTTATTATTATTTTTATTTTGGCTTTACGAAAATTATTGACGTTTATATTTATCAATGACTTACGGTGGTACATGTTTATGAGATGTTTTTCTATTTGTAAGTCGGTTTCTCATGACTTCAATACCTTATAAATAGTTGTGTTGTTTTTTATTTCTTTTAGCTTTTTTAAGGATAAACCATATTTTTATTTTTAAATCATTATGAAAACGTATCTAGTGTTTAAATTAATTTTTTTCAGAAATTGTTTTAATTCATTATAAAATTTGCTTTATCATATAAAAGATATCTTCCATGTTCTAGGTTTAAAATTATGTTTTACACCACTTTTTACAAGGTACAATTTAAAATTTAATTTAGAAATGAAACATAATGTTTTAAAATAGGTTGAAATCCATTAAATGAGACCACTTTCAACACAGGTAAATGTCTATTTGTTCAAAACATCAAATATCTCAATTTCTTTATTTTGTCTTTTTTATTTTACTAACAACATGAGAGAAATTACTTTGAATTACATGAGAAAAATAATTGCGTTATGATATTTATATACAATTCATTTAGTTTTTTTTTTCAACACTGTTCAAAAGAATATCTTTTTCTCATTTTATTATATACTTATATTCTCTTGAACAGAAACACTTTTCCTTATATAATCTAATTGTTGATATTTAAATATCTCTTTCTTATTTTTTCTTCTCTTTTTAATAACAACTGTCATTTTATTATCAAAATTAAAGAGCAAGTGTATGTATATTTCTCACTTGAAAAAAACCTTTCAAGATAACAACTAAAGCCAGATAATAGAACTCCTAGACTTGAAACATAAATCTTTAATTAAATGTAGTGATTTTATAAGATCTTTTTACATATGCAAGGGACTTGACCAAGAGTAAACAAGAAAAGAAAAATGAGTTAGTTTCGTTAATCCTAAAGTTAATCATGATTAGCACATACAATTCCTTGAAATTGAGGAATGCTCATGGGTAATTTCTTAAATCTAAAAGTAAATTAATGATTGATCCTTTTAAGAGTCATCTATTTATTCCCTCAAGTTTCAAACATCTCTGAAGTTTCCTTAAATTCTATAATACTCCAAGTAAACAACGCAAACAAAGAATATACTATGCACATGTCTATTTGTCGTTTTATCTTGTTTTCCATAATTCGAAGTTTTTCTAGAAATTGTTTTTATCACTCGCTATATATTCTTTCTTTCTTGCATTTATTTCTCTTATTTCTCTTCTTCATTTTTAACAAGTTCTTTCTCATTTTTATTTGTATCAGACTCCAAAATGTATAAATCATTGTTTAGGACTAATCTATGTCATTCCTCTCAAGACTCAATCTCAAAACAAAATCAATATAGAATAAAAGAAAAACCATTCAATCTCCTATTTATTTTAATAGGTCACTTTGGATTAAACTTCTCCAAATTTGTACTTCATTCACCCTTTAACTCATAATTTATTAGACCTCACTTTAACATATAGGATTTGAAATATTATTAAAATTAGCAATCCTATCATACATTAATAATATATAATTATAATTACACAATAATAAAAAGATTTTAAAGCTCTAATTTGAAAAAATTTAAAACTTGTGTCCCGACAAATCTTTTATTAAAGATTTTCATTTTATTTTTTTACATATGTAGTTGTCTTTTATTTTTGGCATAATTATATATTATAATTAGACCACAACAAAAATATTTTTCAACGTTAATTTGGGAAAATTTTTGAGAAAATTTAAAACTTTTGTCCCGAACAAATCTTTTATTAAAGATTTTTATTTTATTTTATGTAATTGTCTTTTATTTTTGGTATAATTCGATCTAGATCTAACATATTCACTCAAAAAACCATAAAAATAATTTAATTAAACATAAAATTTCTTTTTTGTAACATCTGAAAACTAAAATTAGGGAACGAAAAGAAGATCAAAATCACAAAATAGAATTTAACTATGATAAAAATGATAATATTTGTTTTACCTATTTCTTAGTTTTGTTTTAAAAAGAGCTCCAAATTGGTCCTAGACAATTAGTTTGAATTTAAATTGGGCTTGATTCTGGGCCGGGAGAGTGAAGTTGGATCAGCAAAAGGTAGGGTTTCGTTTGTTGAAATATATAACGCGTAATATTAGGGTTTTTCCAGGGAGCCAAGAAGCAGAGAGATACAATACAGAGTGTGTTGTTGCTTCTTCGCCACAACTCAACAACATGGGTCAGTAGATGCTTCCCTAAAATCTTTCTTTCGTTGATATTGCAAACGAAAACCCTAATTCCATCTTTTCTAATGGGATTTCTTCTTCTTCTTCTTCTGAATCAGGTATCTCCAGAGATTCTATGCACAAGAGGCGTGCCACTGGTGGCAAGAAGAAGGCCTGGAGGAAAAAGAGAAAGTGTGTGCCCCTTTTGCTTTATTTATTTCATTGTTTTAGTTTTGTTTCGTGTCCATCTAAATTTGTGTATTTGAATTTAGTCATATCTCTCTTCTTTTACACTTACTTGCCTAATGTTGTTGCTAGTAGTGTGAGATATGTGTGTGTAGGAGTTTTTGGTCGTTTTGATTATTACGATGTTTTGGGATTTGTGCTTGGTTTTATTTTGGGGTTGACGGTTTGAAATTAAAATTGAAATTGTGTCTTTTTGCGTAGATAAGGTTGTTTTTTCAGTGGAGATTTGAAATGTAATTCTGTGTGTAATTGAGCGTATAGCGTATCTAGATTTAGTTGTTCTTCGATTGAGGTTTTGATGCAATAAGGGGAAAATCAAAATTGTACTAGAGAGTCGTGTTGAACTTTGGTGCTAAATTGTGAAACTGTTTCAAATCTTAACTTGATTTCTTTACTCTGCCTGCTGCATTTTCATTACTCTGTTTTAGCTAGAATTGGACGGTCCTTGAGTAAAATCGAGAACTCCCCTTGTAATGCTTTTTTATTAGCAATTGTCTGGTGCGTGGTTCTGAAATTTTAAGAAATGGATTATTGTACCGTGTTTTTTTTCATTTATGTCAAATACAGAATCATCGAGAGGAGAACTTAGATACAGCAACTAGGAGAATTTAGGATTTTTTACTTTGAACAAACAGTGACTGAATATTTACATTTATTTAGGTTTTTGGATCTTTTTACTAATTGTTTTGATACCATTCTTAAATATCCCCTATATTTTTCTCATTATATTTTAAGCAGATAATTACTTGTTTCTATTTTGATAAACGTAATTACAACATGTTATAATTATTATACTACACATTTTTGGCATTTTTTCTAAACCATGATGATATACTCTATTAATTATTTTTTATTGGTGGTTTCTGATAGGTATGAGCTTGGTCGCCAGCCTGCTAACACTAAGCTGTCAAGCAACAAGACTGTAAGGAGGATCCGTGTTAGAGGTGGCAATGTGAAGTGGAGAGCACTGAGATTGGATACTGGAAAATACTCTTGGGGAAGTGAAGCTGTAACTCGCAAGACTCGTATACTTGATGTGGTATACAACGCCTCAAACAATGAGCTTGTGCGTACTCAGACCCTTGTCAAAAGTGCTATTGTTCAGGTTGATGCCGCTCCCTTCAAACAGTGGTATCTTCAGCACTATGGTGTTGACATTGGTAGGAAGAAGAAGACAGCTGCAAAGAAGGATTCCGCAGAGGTTGTGCCTTTTGTGATACGTTTTTCTTAATCCACTCTTTATGCTCTCATAACATAGAGACTCTTTCTTGTCTTCGGTTCATTGGATACAGTATCTGAACTATAATATGTTCTGAAAAGTAAATTATGTGTATATAGTCTAGCAGCCATAATATTCTATCTTTCAATATTTTCTCAGTCTGATTTGACATGATAGCTAGGATGTAATGAATTGCATTGCTAAACAGTGTTTTATAGACTATCAAAATCTGATTTGTTTCTAGCTGGTTCAAGTTACTACTTGCGCAACAGCTATTTGTTTTTATTAGGAATAAATATATGGAACATTATAGAAGCTGATACCTATTTATCTATCCTGGGATTTAATCTGCAGGAGGGTGACGCTGCAGCAGCAGAAGAAGCCAAAAAGAGTAACCATGTGCAAAGAAAACTAGAAAAGCGCCAGAAGGATCGCCAGCTTGATGCTCACATTGAGGAGCAGTTTGGTGGTGGTCGTTTACTTGCTTGCATTTCCTCTCGACCTGGTCAATGTGGCAGATCTGATGGGTAATTACTTGAATTGTCACTATGCTTAATTTGTGTATAACGAACCACTTTCATAACTATTTCCTTTTTTGCTGGGTTATGCAGCTACATTCTGGAAGGTAAAGAGTTGGAATTTTACATGAAGAAACTCCAGAAGAAGAAGGGGAAAGGTGCTGCCTGATTTTAGGTTTTCCCCAATTTTTATATATGGCTTTAGTCGTTTTTATTTGTTGCTGGTACCATTCATGCTGATGTTTTGTGCCACAGGACATTTAGTGCAAACTATCATCCTAGTATTTCAAATTGACACTTAATTTTGTTTTTAACTGTTTTTTGCTTCTGATGAGTTACAATTTTATAAATGAATGTCTTTTAATCCTTATTGTTGGGGGTCAGGGAAGGTGTGTTCAATATAAATGTGAAGATATATCAGATAGGTTCCTCTCTTTTTTAAAATAAGCAGTATGATTTAATATTAGCAATCTTATTTAGATTTTATTTAGAGTAAGATGTATTGCTTTTTTATCTTTTCTATTTTCTTCTGTCTACTAGAAATAAGAATGAAGCAAAATCATGAATATCAGTTTATTGGGTGATTTCTGAAAACAATATTTGTTTCTATTTTCCTTTAAATTCAATTGGCTAAATTAATATTAATGTTTAATATCCATCGAGGTTTCGAACTCCCAGCCTAAAAGTTTTGTTATCATTCTAAAAATAACTATTCCCAAATCGTATACATCATCAATTGTTTAGTAAAACCAAAAGCACTAACGTAGAATACTTAACCTATATTTAAGAAATGAAGATGCTTGCCTGGAATACTTCATTAATTAATAAATAGTTACCAACACCATAGAAAAATAATATTTCTAAAAGCAACGAGGGTTGTACATTCCAAATGTCATATCCCGTTTCTCAAATCTTTTTGATTATAAAAAGAAAGGGAAAAAGGATGAAAGGAGGAGAAATATTAATCGCACAAGTGATTATTATTTTTAAAAACAAAACATTGCACAATTATTAATTTAGTTCTGATTAAAAGTACACTCGTTGAGCAGAGTTGCTCTTTGATGGAATGTGAATTTGATGAGCGGATTACGTAGATATTCGAAATTTCTTATTATTTTCTTAAATAATTTCGTGGATTAATTTTTTTTTTCTGCATAATTTTGTCGAGTAAGTTGATGCAGTTGAAATTCATTACATATTTATTCATGATTTGTTAAGTGAAGCCTATTTTATGTAACATGAAGAGGAAATTTCTAACTTCCTATTCTAGATCCGTTTAGCAAAATAAGTTAAATGTATCGATCTTATAAGGACTTTGCATATTTTTGGATTTAACATGAAAATCTATGGCTGTTACTAAATATAATCCGTTTAAGCTATTGAATATTTTGAGGTGTGTGGACACCACATAACTATTGCTTGTGATATTGCAGAATACAACAATAAATAAAATCCTTTCGTCACTTCTTCAATATTTGTTATTTTTTTTATATATTTGATAATTTTTCTTATTTTCCTTTAATTCTTTAACAGTTCCCGGATCAAGGAATTGGTTAATCAAAACTTTAACAATAAATGATGAAAATGTATATTGGATAACCCCTTGATAAATGTAAGATCTATATTTTCTTCGGTGATTTTTTGTTGGTAAGACAATTTTTGGTGTATCATCAATGTCAAAAATAAAACCGTAAACAACAGTAAACATAGAATCATAATCAGAAATATAGATCAAACAATCACTATAGTTCATAAATATATACTAAATTAATTCAAAATCATAATCGTTAAAGGTGGAACAATCCAACTAGTTGTAAAATAAATTCACATAGAGTGTTTAAGTATAATTGATTCCTTAAAAATCATTTTCAGTGTACATCTACTCCTAATAAAGTAAGGTTTGAAGAAAAAAAGGTAACAATTCTATTTTTCATGTTCACATAATCACACAATTTAAAATATTTCACACTCTTCTCGTAAGGTTATTATCAAAATCTCAAAAATATGAAATCAATTTATCCTACAACATAACCTTAAAAGATATATAAAAAGAAGAAAATGAAAGTAATTTCAAAATGCATTTAAAAATACATCTCCATTTATTCTTCTCACTAATCTTGGTAAGAAACTTCCATGAAATAACTCAGTCTGGGAATAGAGAAGGAAAATGTGAAAAATAGTTAAGTGTGGAGATGAACTGAACAATCAATGATACAAAATTATAGAAAGGTTGAATCTATTCTAAGGAAGGAGGCTAGAGCAAACTATAGAGAACATCTAGGTAGTGACTCTCAAGAGATTAAATGTTCTAAAGTAATCTTAACAAAGTTTCACTAAACATCAAGAGTGTTAGTAAAACGATGGAGATCTCTTCATTTATAGGAAAATAGATCTCTCTTTACGCTAATGAAAACTACGACATGCCCTATTTTCATGCCTTGATTCATGGATTAGATGACATGTAACACCTCATGTTTATGATGCTTTAACCCATGTGCAAAATGTGCTAAACATGTTGTGTTCTAGAAGGAAGAACATTATACAAAGCTCGACAACTTAACCTTCAGAGAGGAGCTTGACAACCCAACCTTTAGAAAGAGTTCGACAACCCGATCTTCAAGATGAACCTCGAGTGTAAGAAGACATGCCAGCTTAAGAGCCTGGCTGAAACATGAAAACCTGATAGGTCGACCTAAGAGCCTGACAAAAAGCAGGAGAGCTCGACAAGTGACCTAGGAAATCAGTTAGAAACAAGAAAGTCTTATAAGTTGGTCTGGGAGCCTGAATGGAAGTAGGATAACTTAGCTAGATAAAGAAAAGCTCGGTTGGAACAAGGAGAGCTCAACCAGTAACAAGAAAAGGTCAACATACATCTTGGTCCACAAATATAAGATCCAAAAAATACAAAACTCAAGAAATGTATAAGACACCCTATATAATTTTAAGTTATTTGTATATTCAGAGACAAGGAAATTAAAATTAAATCTAGCCATGTTGTATGTTGTAAGTGCTTAGTACATCACTCTAGGCATTTGAAATTGTTAAGAAAAATATCTATTTTAATTTACAGTTAAACCAAAACATTTCATACTTGTATAATAACAGACACCTCCATAATATCAAAATTCACAATAAATCCAATAAAATTAATTTCTGCATTATATAAACTTTTATTTACTCAAAACATTAGATTCTTGCAAAATTAATTCTTCTAATACAACCCTTCCTGTTTTGTATAATTGAAAGCATCTTCATGCCAAGTTTATTAAAATTTTAACTTAAAACGCATAAACTAAATCTAAAAATCTTTTTTCAATAACTTCATCGATCATTTACCAAAGCTCAATATATATTAAAAAACAAAATTTTACTTTCCAATAATATTTCCAGAAAAATTCGCTCAAGTCAAAACATTTAAGTAATAGAAAAATGGAACTTTAATCTGAAATGAAGAAATATCTTAAATTTAAAAGTACATAGCTAATTGTAGGGAAAGAAATTTAATATATTTTCTCGCCTTTCACTCATAAACCCAGTGAAGTTTTGTGGGGAAAAAAAGATAACAAGATTAACACGAAAACAACCAAATCAAAAGTTTAATAATCTAAATTGATAACTTCCAGATTATTCTCATTGGTACCTAATTATTCTAATTATGTTGCAGAATAATCTCTCTCTCTTTTTTTTCTATCTAACCACTTGAATAACGTCAATGTTCACTTCAAGTAAGAATCTGATCCATAAATTAGAAACATTCTTTTTAAAAATGAGTCAATAAAAAATTGCATTAGTTTTTATATTGACTGAATATGTAACTTACATTCTCATTCTATAGATGATGATCGTAGCTGTTAAGATGAAATGAAGAAAAACAAAATCGAAATATATATATTTGGATTTTGTTGATATTAAACAGCATTATGTACCCTCCTTTAATTCTTTAGTATTTGTTATTTTATGTTATTTACAAAATTTTCCTATTTTTTTCTCGTTGCTTCAACAATTTTATCCCTAATTAATTTTACGAAGAGTCGACGCATTAGTAAATTGACGTTGATATGAAGCTTTTTATATTCAAATAAAAATAAGTTCAGATTCCCTAAGTTGCTTACATGGAACAATTGAACCAGAAAGGAAATGTTATGCAACTTTAACTACCAAAAATTACAAATCAAGCCAAAACAATTATTGAAAATTGCTTACTATTTTCTTACCTGAAATTTAGATGAATTTTGTTAAAATTCTATATTTTCCTTTTGTGAGCACCAATGCATTACTCCCTTCATTTTTGAACTTTTAAACGTGTCGTTTAAGATTAATTTTAGAGTATTTAATAATAAAATAATTTTCTTAGTAAAGTGATTGTAAGATTTTCTGTTTTCTTCTTTTAACATTACAATAAATACATATATAAATTAATTAAAAATTAGATAATTAACAAGAAAGTAATTAATATTATGTTGATCTTTAAAAATAATATTGAAATAAAAACAAAGAACTTAAAACCAGTTAAAAAAATGGGTAAGTATTTTATAGCCTTAGCAATAGATACATTTGTGATTGCTAGAGATCCCCTCTCACATGCATGTAAAACCAGCACAAATTTGAATCATCCATTGACAAGGCTCAAAGTTTCATCATAATCAGGTGTACAAAATTAAACCATGATAAAGACAACCAATAAAATTAAAAATGCTTGCTGATTGGTGTCAAAAACCTCACTGCCTGATAACAAATACCAATAGAGCAAAGCCACAATGAACTATATGTGATTGTACAGTTTGTCAATGAAAAAGAATAACAAATGTTATAATCTAACAATCTCCACCCTTTCAGTTCAGGAAGGCAAGTAATTGTATATTGGCATTTTATAGGTCAGGAACGTTGAACCCTTTTCTTTTCCAAAGTGTGGATACGATTTGCCATTAGGAACTGAAACAACTTTTATGTAACTTTAAGGCATATGCTTGGCAACAACAATGAGGCATAAGTCTTTACACCAAAAACAAACAGAACTGCAAGTTTGGCGTGTCAAGCAGCAACTGATTTGCTTTAATTGGGAGCTAAAAACCACTGAACAGCTTAGGCTCAAATCAATGTGTTCAGGATGGTTTAAGGTTTGGCCATTCTGACCTTTATCAACGAGGATCTGAGAAGAGGATTTGTATGCACATAAAATCCAAAATCTGGACATCAACTTACCTGCTCTCCGATCAAATCAAGACCAACAACCAGAAAACTTATCCCTTGAAACAAGAGGAAGTAGAAGTGAATTCCTTGGGCAGATAGTAAGCTTCTAACTGAGGCGGTCAACAAAATAAATGCAAGACAAAGTTCTTTCCTGAAGAGACGATTTCTCTTGGTCTTCCCAGTTTTCTTTGACAATTCTAGTTTGCTTAGTTCCTCAAGGCCTGAATCTGAGTTTGATCTATGGAGACTGTTAGATCGCATTAGGGGTTCAGATTCTTTCTCAAAGGCAACCAAATCTGTCTCTGATGATCTTCCCAACTTTTTTGTAACCACCCACTCATAAGAACTTCCAAAGCGAAATAATCCAGATACCATGGCATTGAACTTAGTTACTGACATAGTGTTCTCAAATAGAAGATAAGGAACTATAAATGGAAATGAACGTGGAGCTGGGAGAACACTTAAGAGGGACATAACTCCAGGAATGTAACATACAACCCAGGCTGGGAGCTCAGCTTCGGGAAGGAACATGGTCAATGGAAGAATTATGCAGAATAGGGTGAATGAATAAAATGGCAGGATAAGTTTCCTCAGGAGGAAGAAAAGAAATATCAAATTGAACTTCTTTGCCCAACTAACCTGGTACAAATGGAAATAACATCATACAAGTCAAATTATTTTAATAAAATGGAGGACAAAATGAATCAGTATTCCCTATAGTGCAAGATGTAGACAAATAACAGAACAAAAGTTTCGTACTGAATTTAATAGCACTTTTAAGGTAAAGAAGAAGAAAAAGAAACACGTTGAATAAACCTGTACTCCATTATTCCACTGCCCTAGATGCTTTAATAGTGTTGCTTGCCTTAAGCATAACAAGATGTTTGATACAGATAAAAAAAAATGACTAATTTTTTACCCCATGGATCATGACTGTTCTTAAAACATCAATTACTTTATAACTGCCTTACCAATGATGTTCTGGGGGTTTTAATAAGTGATCTTAGAACCCATTTTAAATTATTGAGCTGAACTGGGCATTGAAATAATTTTTCGGCATTTGTATGACCTTATTTCATTGTTTTAAGCCTAACTTGAGTTGTATATTAGCTATAGGTGTTCTTTATATGCCAGTAAAGATGATCGACAAATTCTGCGAACTGTTAAATTGGAAAAAATGGGATTTTTAATGGCTAAATTGGAGCAGAGCAGCCATGCATATTGAAGGTACCCTCATCGTTATAAACATATCTCACCTATTTTAAGCCTGGCCAAGGCAATGAACACTCCTTCGAAATTTTATTTCCTAGGCTATCTTTTGAACTAGGTTTAGACTGGGGATAATGAAAAGAACAGCATCTGCAATATAGGGAACTTAAAATAAAAGTTGACAACTCATTGTTTAGTGATTTTGAAAGCTCCAAGATTCTTCCCTTTAAGATTGCCGTGCTGTTGGATTTCTGCAGTCTTCTTTAAGCTTTTCCGATGGCAATTGTTGTGAGATACCCAAGACCTTATAAATCTAAAGGATTTAAGGATTGTCGTTTGGGTATTTTTTTTCTATGCTTTGTCTTTGTTTTGTATGAATTATCTGTATCTATTCTTCTTCAGAGTTCTCTTGCAAAGATGAATATGTTTGACATATTTCTGACTGGATCTATATTTATATAATTGAAGCAATAAAAACTAGCATCGATTAATCAGACACCTAATTAAGGTTAGTTCAATTGATTGTTAATCGACATTAATTGAATAAAATAAACACAAATTTAGGATAGTGATTATGACTTTGCTTAGTTAATTGAAATCTAGGCCATTATATGGTGGAAATTCAAAAATTAATAAATAAAAAAATAACTACATATGAATTTAATGCCCAGGATTAGTGATTTGCTTTCTAGATTTGAAATTCTTAATTACATTTCTATCTGGATTTTCTTTGCTTTCCTGATTTGAACACAAACCCCACCCTCTCCCGAAATCCGTAACTTTTTATCGGACTAGAAATGCAATGTGTTTTTGGAAAATACTATATATAATTAAGCAACCTGGTCATATTTTGGCTTTAGTGCGGCATTGTGTCACATCCCAGGCTACAATTTACTTGTCTTTAAATTCCTAAAGGGTAGACAGAAAGGTATGGAGTGAGTAGTAGGTATTTGACAGCTTTATGAGAAGTATCTAATGATTTTGTTGCAAGATACTATCAAATCCCATTGTTTAGCAGGAGATACAGTTCTTTGTTTTATTATTATTAAAAAAGGATGAGAGTGTGTGTGTACATGAATGGGACTGGACGAACTTAACAGATTAAAATACATAACTGGAGCATTAGGAGCTATGACCTTAAAGGCATACAAGATGTTATCCTAGGAGAGGCATATCATGAGCATTACTAAGACTAAGGCATGAAGCACGGTTGATGGACTTTACATTCTTCTAGTATACAGTTGGTGGGTTAAGCATTTAAGTTTTAACCTCTTACACGTCTTCTCAAGAAAGAAGATGAAAAAAATACTACACATAATATAGTCAAACATTCAGTAAAATGATTAGTAAGAAGCATATAATTCAAAGTATCAAATTGGGAACATTAACTAATACTATTTGTTCCTTCCTCAGCTTAATAGTAAGTAAACTACTTTACAGTCATATTTTCATTGAAACAAATCAGCATAAAATATTTATCTAGCCTAAATATATTTGATACCATCAACTCATCAAGTAAGCTCTTTTCTTATGCTAATCTACCTCCTCATGTCTTAAACTAAGCTAATAATGACCACAACAGTTACCTTCATGTTGTGCACATGATTCTAAGTGGATTTATCCGATAACAATTCAAATTTTAATATCAAGAACTGGATATTCTCACTGATTAACAATTTGGATATATAGTTCTGGAAGTTAAATTACTGAAAAGGATCAAACTATATTTATATTCTGATAGTAATAGTAATAATAACATTAACAAAAACATCAACATAATAACAACAGAATGATAGTTTCCAGATTTAAAAAAATTCAATTTCTCTGGAAAGAAAAAATGTGCTGAATTCAATACCTTTGAACGAAGTATATCAAAAAAACATAAGCGAAACAACTGCATTGGACCTGAATGCCACCGGTGTTGTTGTTTCTTATATGCCTCGTAGGTCTCTGGAAGTTCACAAAGACACTACAAGAAGCAAAATAGTAATATTAAAGTCTAATAATGTATGATTAGCAACCAAAATTTGAAATATAGTGCACCTTAACATCATTGACGAATATAAACTTCCATCCACAAAGATGAGCACGAACAGCAATATCCATATCCTCAACAGTCGTTCGCTCCAACCAACCACCACTTTCCTCAAGGGCCTTTATTCTCCACACACCAGCAGTTCCATTAAAGCCAAAGAAGTTAAGGAAGATACCATTCACCTGTTGTTCTACCTCAAAGTGGAAAGACAAATTGATATTCTGCAATCTCGTAAGCAAGTTCTCGTCCTTGTTTACAAATGCCCATCTTGCCTGAACTAATGCCAAATCATCCCTTCCCTTCAGTTAGAGCATAACAAGGGGAAAATTCGTTAGACAAGATGCTTAATACAGGAGCCAAAAAGAATTTTCATTTAAAATGACATAGTAATAAATAGAAATTGTCTACTATTTGTTTACACTGTTGAAAACATTTTTTCAGTATTTATTTAGTTTGTGATATAAATATAGTCTTTATATCTAGAACTGATTTTGTTTACTGCATTCAACTAGAAGTCATCAATTGCTTTATAGCTCTAACAATGATGCACTGTGAATAATATATAAGCAAAGACAGAAGTAGCATCAAAGGAGCTGGAATTAATAATTCAAACTAGTTTAGAATTGGGGGAAAAGTGGAGATTCTCAACATATTGGAAGAATTTCAAAATAACATTATTATATTTAAATTTTTTAACTTTGGTAGGAGAGCTAGGATACTATGTAGTTTAATCAGGGAAGGGAGCTGGTTTAATTAGTTCTATCATTTGTAAATAGAGTACTTGCTTTTTACGAAAGGAGAAATCCTTATTGGAGGAGGAGTATTCTTTCTCCTAGTATCCATTTAACTAATATAATCTTTCTTAACTAAAACGCCTCCCTCTTGAAGTTCAACTTTGTCCTCAAGGATGGAGTGATAGAGCTATGTTTTCGGAGCACAAATGGGAGAGGACGATGCTGAGTTTTTGCTAAGCATGCTGCTTGTAACACAAAATGGGATCTTTGCAGATTGTTGAGCTCCAACGCCATTAACAATGAGACAAGTTACTGCAAATGTAAGCCTCAAAGTGTGCCCTTGGAGAAATTCTTCTTCCTTCAGTTACACCAATATTTTTCAGCCTCTTCAGTCAAGATCTCTCTGGTGGCCTGGGCTTCGCCAATCTGGTTATGAAATGAGATTGATTGGTGTAATTCCAATTATTGCCTCTTCTCTTCATTTGCAAAGTCCTTGTTGCCATCATTGGATCTTCGACCAGCCCATTGACTGACATATAGACTTGAATCAAGCAGTTTAACCAGTAGAAGATTGACCAATATATGTGACTTGGTTGTGTAACAAAAATTGATATGGACTAAATACAACACTGAAGGTTCAAAACTTCAGTTAGGAATGAAAGGATGGTGGATTGCTGTGCATGTGTACAACCCATAACTCTTTTCTCTGAATGATTAATCCGATTTTAAATCAGCAATTATACCATTACAGGTACCATTATATACTTACATGATATGCTAGAACCTATAGATCCAAAAGTGCACTAATCTTAATTTTTATAGTGAGAAAATCATGCATAGCATCTCCAAATTAAAACTCAAAGCTAAAGCACCTTCAGGTTCTACTACTTAGACTAATTTTAAGGATGTGTTTATCTAAAACATAAAATCTTATAATCATTTTATTAAGTCTAAATAACAAAAATATATTAATGTCCTTTTTCATATTCAAATATAAGCCAATATATTTACTCGAATCAACAGTGTTTTAACTTCAACTTTATAGGCATAAAATTACCTTGAAATAGGGCACTGTTTTCTTTAAGAAATCCGGTGTTGGCTGAAAATCAGCATCAAAAATTGCCACAAACTCATAATCCTTAACATAATCACAGCCCATTGCTGATTTAAGATTCCCTGCCTTGTAGCCTGTACGTAGAAGCCGGTGCCTATATATTATCCTAACACCCCTTTGTTGCCATTTATGCACTTCTGCCTTGATAAGCTGTTGGGTATCTACTTCATCAGAATCATCAAGAATCTGAACGAGCATTCTCTCCTTTGGCCAATCCAGGATACAAACTGCTCCAATGGATTGCTGGTAAACCTACAGGCCAACAAGATAAAAATTAAGTAATTCACAAAAAAACAGCAGAGGTAGAGTGATATAAAGTTAAGAGTCATATTCCTAATAATCCACATTCTAGGGTGTAGGGAAAGTGCTGATTGGAAGAATATTTTAGTGACATTGGTGATGAGAAGATGCAACTCCTCCTTTGATACTCATTAATATAGTATTAAAAAAGACAAGAATAGAAGAGGAAACTAGTGAGGTATCATGATATGAAAAGAAAGGGAGAAGACTGTATTTGAAGACACAATAATTAGACAAGCAAATTTTTGTAGGACAAGAGTGTATGTGTTACGTGCCTGCTCAAAGATTAAGAACAAGAAAGAGAAAACGTAGACTAAGTTTTTTTCTGTATTATTTCATCAATTGTCAACTCTAAACACAAACATCAGCTTACAAAGGAAATCTCTTTTCACACACGGAATACCATGTCAACTAAAAGTCTTATTATCTCAACATCCCACCAGATAAGAATATATAGACTTTCTCAAAAAGTCCCCCCATAACAACTAACAATTTAACTACTTTTATTTTTAAATTTCTTCCGATAATACACTTTCCAAATCCTTTAATTACTTCACTGTTTAACAGTATGTGAGTGAATGTGCACAAACACACACACTCTCTCTCTCTCTCTCTCACACACACACACATACACACACACATACACACACACACACACATATTATGCATCAAAGCATTTGGGTGTTATTATTAATCAAGCATATGAATGTTAAACAAATCTATTGCTTTTTCTTTCATCCTGTTTTGGTTCGCATAGCCAAGTGCTAGTTGCTTCTATCAGCTAAGCATTGCAATTTCTTCCCATAAGTGGAGCATTAGGAAAAAAATATTTTTTCCCTACAACAACCACATACACAGAACAAGCCTCTGCCATTTCCTCTTTCAAATGGAGCACTAAATCCCAACATCTAACCTGGTCTACATCTCATTCACAATATCTCAGCAAACATCCATTCAATTTCATTTTTAATGGTAAAAGGTAAAAACAACTTAATGACTGCTTGTATAAGTAAGCACTTAAGTTGTTTACCCAAACAAACCCTTATAAAATCACCCAAACCCTTGTCTCAAAAATCTCTCTAGCATAACTTAAGGAAACAACTTGAAACTCATATGAAAACAGTTTAACCCAATTTCCTTGTAGAAACATCTTATAACCCTGTGTTTATTTGATNTCAAGCATATGAATGTTAAACAAATCTATTGCTTTTTCTTTCATCCTGTTTTGGTTCGCATAGCCAAGTGCTAGTTGCTTCTATCAGCTAAGCATTGCAATTTCTTCCCATAAGTGGAGCATTAGGAAAAAAATATTTTTTCCCTACAACAACCACATACACAGAACAAGCCTCTGCCATTTCCTCTTTCAAATGGAGCACTAAATCCCAACATCTAACCTGGTCTACATCTCATTCACAATATCTCAGCAAACATCCATTCAATTTCATTTTTAATGGTAAAAGGTAAAAACAACTTAATGACTGCTTGTATAAGTAAGCACTTAAGTTGTTTACCCAAACAAACCCTTATAAAATCACCCAAACCCTTGTCTCAAAAATCTCTCTAGCATAACTTAAGGAAACAACTTGAAACTCATATGAAAACAGTTTAACCCAATTTCCTTGTAGAAACATCTTATAACCCTGTGTTTATTTGATAAACACTAATTCAATAAACACTTAATAAAGTAGTCCGCTCAGAAAGAACCTCATAATACTAAGCACCCAAGCCACAACAGCAGAAACATTCCCATCACTAAAATCTACATCAGTTGAGCACATAATTTAAACAAGACACCAGATCACAAACACATAACAGAACCGACATTGAAGGTCAGCATTCACAGATTCGGACGTTCCAAAAGGACAAAGCAACCTACATCTTCTTACCTCCCTCTCATTGCACATGGGAATCTGAACCAACACCATCGGGAAATCCTCCGCGCTAATACCCACAGTATCGTAATCAACACTTGCCACAGGCTTCAGCCTCCGAAACTTGATCCAGAAGCACCCCAAGATCAAAACGACCCGGTCCACCGACTGCACGATGAACAAAACGGTGCACAAATTCGCCAGGCTCTGCAACGGCGGCGACATGTACCGGGCGCGGGCGTCGACCCACACGGCGTAAACGACGGCGAGCATGCCCAGGACGTCGCTGGGATCGGGGCGCCTGAAATGCCATCCCTTGAAATACGCGACGAGCTCGAACCCCAAGAGCACAATCACCACCACGAGAAAGACGCGGATCGCGCGGTAGAGCCGCGACGAGTCGCCCCGCAGCGACGCTGAGTCCGCGATCCGGCGGTGCGCGGTGCGGGCGAGGTGGAAGACGCCACCGTAGAGCCAGCCGAGCGAGGCGGCGAGCTGCTGGCATTTGAGAAGGCATACCCAGGAGAGCTGGCGAGCGCTCCGGGAGCGTTCTTTTTTGGATGCGACGGAGGAGGAGGAGGAGTCAACGTCGAGGGCGGTGAAGGGCGGCGGAGAGGCGGAGTGGGAGTGGTCGAGCTTGGCGTCGTTGAGGGGATCGAGGTTGTTGTTCTTCTCACGCTGCTTGTTCCACCATTCCTGGAACTCGTAGTTAGGAGTGCGAGACATGGAATGAGAGAAGAAGAAGAAGAAGAAGTTGAATTGGATGATAAAGAAGAAAGATAAGAGAGATCTTTCTTCTTTATTCTTTCTCTCTGTTTGTGTCTGCTTGATCCAAATGAAGACCTATAATTAAGGTACCACCAAGTTTTTAGCTGCATGTGTTGCTCTTTTGTTCATTCTCAGTTTCAGGGGCCAAGAATTCAACTTCCTTCTACGATTTTATTTTAACTACCATAATAATTATAATAAATTATTTATAACTATATAAAAGATATTTTCTTTTTTTACATATTTTACTTTCCTATATATATTTGCTTAATATATGTAAAATTACTTTTTTTATTTTCTTCTAGTTTATTACCCTCCTCACATAATCTCATTCGATCTCACTTTTTATGCCTCATTTTTATTTTCTAACTTATAAGTATTTTAGTATCTCACATTTAATTTGTGCTTTCTCTACTAATGAGTTCAATATCTTAAATATTGTCTCAAATTTTAACTCGATAAAATAAAATATGAACACAGAGCGTCTTATTCTTTCGTTAATAAAATAATAATAATAATTTACAATGTATATCTCTTTTATGGAACTGTTTTTCCAATCGTACATTTGATAATAATATTTTTAAGTCAAAATACAAAATTCACAATAAATATAAATTTAAAAAATACAAAACAAAATTATTTAAAATATGAAGGAAAAGAGAAAAATAAGAAATTAAATAGCTAATAGTGAGAACTTTCTTCCATCTAGACTAAGAAGGGAACTAATTCAAACTAATATAATGAAATTGTTATTTTTGTTAATATTTATCATAATTATTTAATGAAAATTTTCTTGTTTCTTTATTTTTAATTGAATTTTTATTTTATTTAAAAAGAATTAAAGTGATTTTTTCATTAAATTGACATTGATGTCAATAAGAGAATGATGATTAGAAAGTTAAACATTAAGATATGGTAGATAATTTGAAATAATATTATTACATTGAAAGATAAGAACATTGTCATATTTGTTCATTTTACATAGCTATCTTACCTTCTTCACCTCTTCTCGGTTTGCCATTCATTCCTTATCAATGACTCTTTCAATCATCATCCTTGATATGCACACATAAATTACATATATTACAAACCAATCCAACAACATATATATACTAATAAAGAACTTACTATAAATGTTACACGATATCTACCTAAGTTAAAAATGTCCCATTCGTACCACATTTCCCTCGATCATTAATTATCACAAAAAATGTTCATAAAAATAAAAAACATTACATTGAATAATTCCAAAAAATATTACAAAAAAGTCCTATTGTAATATAACTTCAATATGCAACAAATAATACATTTAATTGTCCTATTCATATAAAAATTAAAATCATATGAAATAAATAATAGTAACACGTACATATTTTGTTTCCACAAAATTATAAACTCGTCTAATAAAAATTACGGATATATAATTGTCATAGTACTTATGCTTACTTGATATCCTTTTTACACATTTTTCTAAATCCTAAAACATGTAATAGTATTTATTATTTTTCTTATGTTTCATCCCCTTTTAGAACTACAAAAACTAATATTTTACCTCACCTAGTTCTCTATGCATGTATGGCTTCAATTGTTTTTCATCTTAAATTTAAATTTCTTAAACAATATTTCAAATTTAAACAAAGCCACGTAAAAATATATAAATTATATATATATATATATATATATAAAATATTTTCTTACTCCTTTTGTACCAGCCTAATATAAAATAATAATCAATATTACTAAGGCCTTTTTTTGTCGTTTATTTGAGTGAATTTGGAGGTAAATGATAGTGAATTTGGAAATAAAATTTGTAAGAATTAGTATAGAATTGTATTGACGTGACAAATTAAAAAAATTTATTTTCAAATTCACTCTCATTTACCTCTAAATTCACTCAAATAAACGACAAAAAAATTTATCTTCAAATCCTTTTAAATCCCCTCAAATTCACACTCTCAAATCACTCAAAAGTACAAGGCCTAAAAACTTTTAAAGAGTGTATTGAATATTCTTTCTAAATTGATGTATTCCATACTTAAAACTACATCAATAAGATCCTAAAGTACTTGATTTAGACGCATGCTATTATAGTTATATCAAGAAATGTTGACATTTCTTGTTCTAAATTTCTATATTTTTAATTAAAGTAAAATCGTCTTTTGTTAAATATACTTATAATAAATAAATCAGATAAATTATTATAAAATAACAAAACTTATTTTAATATTTAACACATTTTTAGCAACTTTACACGAGAAAATTAATATGCAATAAATTAACTAATATAGAGTCTAAAGTTTAGACTTTTAAATACAATTAAAGTACATTAAAGTTTAGAATATCGATTATATGAAAAAGTTGACGCAAGTACAAAATTAAAACATTAATTATTATTTTTACTGAGTGAAATTATTTTAGGAAAATAATTATACGTAGTTATATTAATATATTTTTGTTTTCTCCTTATTTCTTAATTTTCTTCTAATTACATAGTTTATTATATTCATTACTTTTTTTTTTCAATCAAAATAAATCCGGAAACTAATGGAAGCTTATGATTTTCTTGTGTTTAGTATTATTTAATATTTAAATAGAAAAATATATAAGAAAAAAATCATATAATAAAAATGACGAAATAAAAAGTATAGGTATTAATAAAAAGTGTATTTTATACTGCTTGATACCTCCATAGAATTAAGTTTCTACCGTAATTAATACATTTTTTATTTTCATGAAACTAAAGCATAAAACGATATGATGGCATTTTCGAAAATTTCATGAATATATAATAGATCTTGGTTTGATAAAAATTAAAGTTATATCCACCTTTTGTCGTGGTTAAAAAAGAATCAAAACCTAAAGAGTGTCAAATAATAATAAAAAATTAAAAAAAATGATATTTTAAACTGACACAAGGTCTATGACTTCAACTATTTAAACAATAGTTGTCATAGGATTTTAAAAAAATCTCCCTAAAAACTGACAAGTATCTGAACAAGGCTTATAGCTTCAGTTATTTAAAGAACCACTATCATAGGATTGTGCAATACTAACATTATTTCTAAAAAATGACATTTTAAGCTAATAAGTATCTGAATATGGTCTATGACTTTGGTTATTTACATAACCGCTTTATAGGATCTCCAAAACTTACATCCCAACCAATTCAACTTGATGAAAGGGACAAATATATCTGGACAATGTCAAGATACCTCGATGAGAGAGCCTAATAGATATCAGTTATTCCAATTTGATGAGTATAGGATGAGACTTGATACATCTTGACAATCTTGAACAAGTACATTAGGCAAAATATCAACTTGATACATAAGACTAAAGTTATGAGATGGGAACATCTTGAACAGGGACTTGTTGTATTCAACTAAGAAATAATTTGTTTTCTTAGAGTATTCATTATCATTTATGAAGGAACATTCTTTAAGATAATTAAAGAGAGTCGGGTATAAAAAAAGGTTTAGTTTCAAGTAAATGGTATCTTAATCTTTCTAACGTTACTAAAGTTTTCACATACTTTTCTATCACTTAGTGTCAGAGTACTTGCAAGTACCCGCTCCCCATTGGCTTACTATAACCATATCAAACAAGGATATTTCAATCTAGAAGACATAGCACATCTTAGTTAATAGTCTAGGAATAACACTATACCTTGCAGTGTAAATCGGTTCCACACAAGAACATTTTAGCATAGGGGTTGATAACAAGGTTCTAAGACGAGTCATCGACCCCTTAAGCCCTTCATTGGGATGAACAATCTTTCCCTTTAGACATTGATTAGGGGGCTTATCTTCCTACCATGTCCAATAGTTTCACACCGCTTAAGAGTCGAGACCAAAAACAATTTAAATATTCTTTTCTCTTTTCATCCTCTAAAATGACTTTTAAGGTTAAAATCATTATATAACTTCAGTATCCAAAGTGAATAATATCTTAAAAATACAATAATTGATCCTAATGATGTTTCGACAGATTTGGGATCGAAACATAAGGTTTAATATAAAAATGACTTACGTTATGTGAATATGAATATTTTTATGCTTTATTTTACGTGTTGTATGAATACACTACATGGAATGATTCGTCTAATGTATGTTGCTAGACTCATGTAATGTTTGTTGCTATACTCATATAATCAATATATGAACATACTCATCCAATGCATATTTCAAGATTAATCTAATAAGTGAATAAACAAACTTGTTTAATGTGTATTAATAGACTCATCTAATTTGTGTATAATAGGAATTGTCTAATGTATATTACTAGAGCCCTCTAATCAATATATAAATGACTCGTCTAATATATATTGTTGGACTCATTTAGTCAATACATCGACAAAATATTCTATTTTTTTTTCCATTGCTCATCTAATCAATATATTCATAGACTTATCTAATAATTTTTTATACTCATCTAATCAACATATGAAATGATTTGTCTAATATTTTTTGTTATATTTATTTTATGGACAGTCTTGTGTAAATTTTTGTTATATTCTTCAAATCAATGTATGAAAAGACACTCTAATGTATATTTATAGATTTCTTTAATTAATATATTGACATACTCGCCTAATATGTATTGTTAGACTTGTTTAATTAATATACATACACACTTGTATAAGGTGTATTAGTAAACTCGTCTAATCAAAATATATTCATAATCGTGTAATGTGTATTGCAAGACTCGTTTAATCAGTGAATGGACAAACTCGTCTAATATGTATTAATAAACTCATCTAATCTGTGTATAAATATACTTGTCTAATGTATATTACTCGACTTGTCTTAATTAGTGTGTAGACATACTCATCTAGTGTTTGTTGGTAGAGTCGTTTAATTAGTATATGAACATAGTCTTTCAATCAATGTATGTGCATACTGATTTAATGTGTATTGCAAGACTTGTTTGACTAGTGAATGAACAAAATCGTATAATGTGTATTAATAGACTCGTATAATTTGTGTATGGAGACACACTTGTGCAATGTATATTTCTAGACTCATCTTATTAGTGTATGAACAAACTTGTCTAATGTTTGTTGCTATACTTGTTTAATTAGTATATGGATAGACTCATCCAATAGGTATTCCTAAACCCGTCTAATAAATTTGTGAAATGATTCATCTAATATTTTTTTGTTATACTTATCTAGTGATTGGATGAACAAACTCATCTAATGTATACTATTAAACTTGTTTAATTAGTGTATCCGCTAGTGTTGTCAAAACAGGTTGGAACCCATGAGTTAACCTGACCTACCATGGGTTCGGGCTGGGTTGGGTTAATTTTTTTTTTTGAAATTTTGATACATGTCAATTTTGAACCCGGCTCACTAAGAACTTGACTCACTCAAGTTAAATCCATGGTGAGCCGGGTTAGCTTACCAACCCACCTAATTTTTCTAATAAGTGTGTTTTGTTAGGTTAGTTATTTTACAAAATATTGAAATAGAGGTTTGTTTGAATTTTTTTTTGTATTAGTCAATATAAAAAATTCACAAATCTATACTTAGTAAATCTAATGTTTGATTGATCATAAATCTAATGTAAGTCACTTCTCCTTTATCTAGATTTGAATTGGAGAATTTTTATTATTATTTAATTGAAAAAAAATTTGTAATTAAATGAGTCACTAAGCCAATCCGTTTAACATACAAACATGTGATAGGTCAGACCGGGTTTAAATTTTGTTGGCTTGTTAATAAGTGAGTCAGGTTGGGTTGGCTCATTAAGTGACCAACCCATTGTGGGTCGAGCTTGGTTAGATTGAGTGACCCGTTTTGACAACACTAATATCGACAAATTCGTTTAATATATTTTGTTATACTCTTCTAAGCAGTACATGCTTAGACTCATTTAAATGTGTGGAATACCTTATAAAATGTTTTTTTTTATACTCACCTAATTAATGTTATTTTTTAAAATAACATTATTTTTTAAAATGTATTTTTATTTTTAAAATAAAGTTATTTTTAAAACAAATCTAAATTTAATTTTAGTAAGTAATTAAATCATAAGAAGATAAAGTTAAAAATGAAAACAAATAGTATAAAAAAAGTAATACTTTAAATATAAATTATTCTTTAATAATTTAGAAGTTATAAAAGAATAAAATTAAAAATGAAAAAAAATATAGACAAATTAGTTTAAAGATAAAATAAATATATAAAAAAGTAAAATAAATTCTATGTACATAGTGAACAAAATATAAATAAATATAATTATAAAAAAATAAATAAAAAAATAAAATAACTTCTATACATGTGATAGCAAAATAAAATATAAATAAAAAAGAAATAAAAAATGTCAAATGATTAAAAGACGAACTTTTAAACACTTATTAAGAAAATAAACATAAGTAATAAATAAATTTTTTAGTATATTCCTTTTTATATTATAATTTTGGAACATTTATTAAGAAAATAAACATAGATAATAAAATAAATTTTCTAATATATTTTTTTCTTTATATTATAATATATAATAGAATAATAGAATAACTTATAGTAAGACTTCAAAATATAAAATGTTTTGCATTCGTTTCTATTTTAGCTTTCTTAGTGGCATATTGTCAAAACAATTATCGAATCAGTCTAAAATATGAAAATATAAAAGTTTGATGATAAAATATATAGAAATTACCATATAATTGTGGCAGTATAACATTATAATTGTTTATTTTAAAACGTATATATTATTTTACTTAAATTCATTTTGGCATATGCAGCTAGATTATGATATTTTGAAAACTTTCTCATTTTATAGAATCATTATATAACTATTCATATTATTATTTTATCTTAAATTTACATTTATATTTATTATTATTAGTATCATACTTCATTATTAAAAGGAGTTGTGAAAGTAATTGTTCTGAAAGAAATGGGTTGCCATCACTTTGCTATATACCGTCTTACGCATGCATAAGATATTTTTATAAAATATTAAATGTAGTTTTTTGTTTTCAATTTATCAAAAAATGAAGCGATTTTTTGTTCAGCATTATTATATCATCAAATTGTTAACATAAAATATTGGAAAACCAAATTTGCAATTACAGCTTTATAATTTTGTAGAGATTACACGTCAATCAGAAAATTATAAGAAGTAAAACTACATTTAAGCCAATTTTTTTAAAATATCAAGCCAAGTTAAGAGAATAAGTTTTGTTTTTATAATCATTTGTCTACTTTCGAATATTTATCAATATTTTTTTTTATCTTAAGTCTTTTAAATAATATTATTTTTATTTTAAGTATNATTTTATACTGCTTGATACCTCCATAGAATTAAGTTTCTACCGTAATTAATACATTTTTTATTTTCATGAAACTAAAGCATAAAACGATATGATGGCATTTTCGAAAATTTCATGAATATATAATAGATCTTGGTTTGATAAAAATTAAAGTTATATCCACCTTTTGTCGTGGTTAAAAAAGAATCAAAACCTAAAGAGTGTCAAATAATAATAAAAAATTAAAAAAAATGATATTTTAAACTGACACAAGGTCTATGACTTCAACTATTTAAACAATAGTTGTCATAGGATTTTAAAAAAATCTCCCTAAAAACTGACAAGTATCTGAACAAGGCTTATAGCTTCAGTTATTTAAAGAACCACTATCATAGGATTGTGCAATACTAACATTATTTCTAAAAAATGACATTTTAAGCTAATAAGTATCTGAATATGGTCTATGACTTTGGTTATTTACATAACCGCTTTATAGGATCTCCAAAACTTACATCCCAACCAATTCAACTTGATGAAAGGGACAAATATATCTGGACAATGTCAAGATACCTCGATGAGAGAGCCTAATAGATATCAGTTATTCCAATTTGATGAGTATAGGATGAGACTTGATACATCTTGACAATCTTGAACAAGTACATTAGGCAAAATATCAACTTGATACATAAGACTAAAGTTATGAGATGGGAACATCTTGAACAGGGACTTGTTGTATTCAACTAAGAAATAATTTGTTTTCTTAGAGTATTCATTATCATTTATGAAGGAACATTCTTTAAGATAATTAAAGAGAGTCGGGTATAAAAAAAGGTTTAGTTTCAAGTAAATGGTATCTTAATCTTTCTAACGTTACTAAAGTTTTCACATACTTTTCTATCACTTAGTGTCAGAGTACTTGCAAGTACCCGCTCCCCATTGGCTTACTATAACCATATCAAACAAGGATATTTCAATCTAGAAGACATAGCACATCTTAGTTAATAGTCTAGGAATAACACTATACCTTGCAGTGTAAATCGGTTCCACACAAGAACATTTTAGCATAGGGGTTGATAACAAGGTTCTAAGACGAGTCATCGACCCCTTAAGCCCTTCATTGGGATGAACAATCTTTCCCTTTAGACATTGATTAGGGGGCTTATCTTCCTACCATGTCCAATAGTTTCACACCGCTTAAGAGTCGAGACCAAAAACAATTTAAATATTCTTTTCTCTTTTCATCCTCTAAAATGACTTTTAAGGTTAAAATCATTATATAACTTCAGTATCCAAAGTGAATAATATCTTAAAAATACAATAATTGATCCTAATGATGTTTCGACAGATTTGGGATCGAAACATAAGGTTTAATATAAAAATGACTTACGTTATGTGAATATGAATATTTTTATGCTTTATTTTACGTGTTGTATGAATACACTACATGGAATGATTCGTCTAATGTATGTTGCTAGACTCATGTAATGTTTGTTGCTATACTCATATAATCAATATATGAACATACTCATCCAATGCATATTTCAAGATTAATCTAATAAGTGAATAAACAAACTTGTTTAATGTGTATTAATAGACTCATCTAATTTGTGTATAATAGGAATTGTCTAATGTATATTACTAGAGCCCTCTAATCAATATATAAATGACTCGTCTAATATATATTGTTGGACTCATTTAGTCAATACATCGACAAAATATTCTATTTTTTTTTCCATTGCTCATCTAATCAATATATTCATAGACTTATCTAATAATTTTTTATACTCATCTAATCAACATATGAAATGATTTGTCTAATATTTTTTGTTATATTTATTTTATGGACAGTCTTGTGTAAATTTTTGTTATATTCTTCAAATCAATGTATGAAAAGACACTCTAATGTATATTTATAGATTTCTTTAATTAATATATTGACATACTCGCCTAATATGTATTGTTAGACTTGTTTAATTAATATACATACACACTTGTATAAGGTGTATTAGTAAACTCGTCTAATCAAAATATATTCATAATCGTGTAATGTGTATTGCAAGACTCGTTTAATCAGTGAATGGACAAACTCGTCTAATATGTATTAATAAACTCATCTAATCTGTGTATAAATATACTTGTCTAATGTATATTACTCGACTTGTCTTAATTAGTGTGTAGACATACTCATCTAGTGTTTGTTGGTAGAGTCGTTTAATTAGTATATGAACATAGTCTTTCAATCAATGTATGTGCATACTGATTTAATGTGTATTGCAAGACTTGTTTGACTAGTGAATGAACAAAATCGTATAATGTGTATTAATAGACTCGTATAATTTGTGTATGGAGACACACTTGTGCAATGTATATTTCTAGACTCATCTTATTAGTGTATGAACAAACTTGTCTAATGTTTGTTGCTATACTTGTTTAATTAGTATATGGATAGACTCATCCAATAGGTATTCCTAAACCCGTCTAATAAATTTGTGAAATGATTCATCTAATATTTTTTTGTTATACTTATCTAGTGATTGGATGAACAAACTCATCTAATGTATACTATTAAACTTGTTTAATTAGTGTATCCGCTAGTGTTGTCAAAACAGGTTGGAACCCATGAGTTAACCTGACCTACCATGGGTTCGGGCTGGGTTGGGTTAATTTTTTTTTTTGAAATTTTGATACATGTCAATTTTGAACCCGGCTCACTAAGAACTTGACTCACTCAAGTTAAATCCATGGTGAGCCGGGTTAGCTTACCAACCCACCTAATTTTTCTAATAAGTGTGTTTTGTTAGGTTAGTTATTTTACAAAATATTGAAATAGAGGTTTGTTTGAATTTTTTTTTGTATTAGTCAATATAAAAAATTCACAAATCTATACTTAGTAAATCTAATGTTTGATTGATCATAAATCTAATGTAAGTCACTTCTCCTTTATCTAGATTTGAATTGGAGAATTTTTATTATTATTTAATTGAAAAAAAATTTGTAATTAAATGAGTCACTAAGCCAATCCGTTTAACATACAAACATGTGATAGGTCAGACCGGGTTTAAATTTTGTTGGCTTGTTAATAAGTGAGTCAGGTTGGGTTGGCTCATTAAGTGACCAACCCATTGTGGGTCGAGCTTGGTTAGATTGAGTGACCCGTTTTGACAACACTAATATCGACAAATTCGTTTAATATATTTTGTTATACTCTTCTAAGCAGTACATGCTTAGACTCATTTAAATGTGTGGAATACCTTATAAAATGTTTTTTTTTATACTCACCTAATTAATGTTATTTTTTAAAATAACATTATTTTTTAAAATGTATTTTTATTTTTAAAATAAAGTTATTTTTAAAACAAATCTAAATTTAATTTTAGTAAGTAATTAAATCATAAGAAGATAAAGTTAAAAATGAAAACAAATAGTATAAAAAAAGTAATACTTTAAATATAAATTATTCTTTAATAATTTAGAAGTTATAAAAGAATAAAATTAAAAATGAAAAAAAATATAGACAAATTAGTTTAAAGATAAAATAAATATATAAAAAAGTAAAATAAATTCTATGTACATAGTGAACAAAATATAAATAAATATAATTATAAAAAAATAAATAAAAAAATAAAATAACTTCTATACATGTGATAGCAAAATAAAATATAAATAAAAAAGAAATAAAAAATGTCAAATGATTAAAAGACGAACTTTTAAACACTTATTAAGAAAATAAACATAAGTAATAAATAAATTTTTTAGTATATTCCTTTTTATATTATAATTTTGGAACATTTATTAAGAAAATAAACATAGATAATAAAATAAATTTTCTAATATATTTTTTTCTTTATATTATAATATATAATAGAATAATAGAATAACTTATAGTAAGACTTCAAAATATAAAATGTTTTGCATTCGTTTCTATTTTAGCTTTCTTAGTGGCATATTGTCAAAACAATTATCGAATCAGTCTAAAATATGAAAATATAAAAGTTTGATGATAAAATATATAGAAATTACCATATAATTGTGGCAGTATAACATTATAATTGTTTATTTTAAAACGTATATATTATTTTACTTAAATTCATTTTGGCATATGCAGCTAGATTATGATATTTTGAAAACTTTCTCATTTTATAGAATCATTATATAACTATTCATATTATTATTTTATCTTAAATTTACATTTATATTTATTATTATTAGTATCATACTTCATTATTAAAAGGAGTTGTGAAAGTAATTGTTCTGAAAGAAATGGGTTGCCATCACTTTGCTATATACCGTCTTACGCATGCATAAGATATTTTTATAAAATATTAAATGTAGTTTTTTGTTTTCAATTTATCAAAAAATGAAGCGATTTTTTGTTCAGCATTATTATATCATCAAATTGTTAACATAAAATATTGGAAAACCAAATTTGCAATTACAGCTTTATAATTTTGTAGAGATTACACGTCAATCAGAAAATTATAAGAAGTAAAACTACATTTAAGCCAATTTTTTTAAAATATCAAGCCAAGTTAAGAGAATAAGTTTTGTTTTTATAATCATTTGTCTACTTTCGAATATTTATCAATATTTTTTTTTATCTTAAGTCTTTTAAATAATATTATTTTTATTTTAAGTATGTGAAATAATACTATTAAAGTCATTAATTAAGTATATTAGAATAAACCTTGAAGTCAAATTGATTTCTAAAAGTGTTTTGCTCATTTTTTTAAGGAAGACAATTATTTTAGAATAAAATTAAGATTTTTTTTATATTCGGTGTTAATATTTTCAAGATTTGTTGAGATAACATTGCTAGAATTAATTTTTATATATAAAATACTTTTTACTTTAAAATGTTAAAATCATATCACATATTTATTTTTAATTTAAAAAGACTATATGTACCGTATGATACCTGAATTCACTAACTGTCGACGAGTACCACGGACGACCGCTTGTCGACCCGTCTTACGATCGCAATGTCACGATCGCAGGAGTGTTGAACACTTCTTAACGCCAATCGTTAGTTGATGTCGACACATTGGTAATCGACAAACCAACACCGGTGTCGCGGCATAAAACACACGACACAGAACATTCACAAGCCTGTGTCGATTCACCAGGCACTCGACAATCAGTGAGCAATTCCTAATTTAGCGGTTAGAAGTAAACGGTTACAAAGATCAGTCAATGCCACGAATCACGGGAATAACTGACCTAGTGTCAAACACGGTCCAACAGTTACAACTTTCAGATAACCAACTTCGATAACTGACCGGATTCTCAGGTAAACGGTTTATTTTACTGTTTTAAATATGAAGATCACACCAGAAAAAGGTACGTTTTTTCCCTTAAGAGAAATTAAGAGAGAGAAATTATTCTTCTTCTAGATGGCTCTGAATTGAAAAGATTGAGTACATCCCTTTTCTGACTTGAGCGTCGGAGTGCCTTTGCAGGTACCCAGCCCATTTTTCCCCTCAGAGAGCACAACACCAGAAGATAGATATCATAGTAACAACATCATAGGAAGGAGCAGTTGCGGTTTGCTAGGTTCGTATCTAGGTCTCCACATCCATACTGAAACACTATACATTTAAATTCTTATTAATTTTCCCACTTAAACCATCTAAAAGTATTAAATAAAGAAAAGAAATATGATTGGAGTGAATAATATCTTTAGCATCCATGAGCGTATCTCATACATTTTTGACGTATAATGGGAGAGTATATGAATTGAAGTTGGGAGCGAGGTGATTGGACAAGTCTACTGAAAAGGATGGTAACAGATTGCATGTGGATTGGTTGGTGTATGTTAGCAGACAAAAGGGGACGATTCATGTGACTTTAATTAAAGACTCACGTTGGTGTCGCTATTTTAAGTTTGTCACTCATGTTTTTTTTTTTTATTATTATTATTACTGTTAGTGTATACTATTTGGTCTTTTCATTTAGATTCTTTTATTATTATTGACGCTGGATTGGAGTCAACTAAGGACGGATATATTTATTTTTTGTTTGCGTACATGATTATTTATTAATTTAATTAAATGTAAGATAAAATCAGACTAATTTCATTTGTTTATATATGTGATATGTTGGTTCATGTATTACGTAGATTTAAATAATAATAATATTACTCAACAACATTAGTTGACTCAAATAGTAATTAATGAAATGGTTCATTATCTAGGATCATCTTGGATTTTGGATACGAAATTAATTGTATGGTGTTAGTTCTTGTTTCCGATCGTGAATAATGTGTATTAATATTGTAATTATAAGAAATATTAAAAATATAACTTAAATTAAGTTATATTTTAAAGTAAATAATATTAATACTGACATAATATTGTATTTTACAAATATTATCTATTAAATAAAAATTTTATTATTCAAATGTTGAAAAACACTTTACAAAAGGTGAAATGAGAACGAATCTAACACCACTTTTATAAAGTCCTACCTCCTGAAGTTTTAAGTTTACGATAAATGAATATTTTATCTAATTAAGTTATACGATAAAAATAGATATGATATTCACACAAAATTTACACGGACAGTTGATATTCTTAGCTACCGAATATATTTTAATATTCATTTATAAATGGATTGATACAGTATTATACTATTCAAATTCACGGATATGTTATCTAAAAAAAGTAAAAATATAAATAAAAATTTAATTTATATTTTATTAAGTTAAATTTAATTAAAATTAAAATTAATTTATATTTTATTAAGTTAAATTTAATTTATATTATATATATATATATATATTTATTGTAATTTTATTTAAATTTTATTTTAAAAATTTATAAAATATTTTTTTTAAATATTCGCAATATTCATGGGTATCCACAAATTTTAAAATATCTGCAGATATTTTATAAACAGGTATCCACGCGGCTAGTAGACAATTCTTTTTTATGTTGTGAGTCGAATAACAAATAGGTACTATCACTAGTGTAAAAAAAGGCTTTTAACTTCACCCCTTTGACGTTAGATTACTAAATATCCAACGTAAAAAATGACCGATGACATTTTCGCAAATAAAATAACTATTTAGAGGTCGACTTTGGGGACTTCGACATTTATACTTATGAACACGTCAGCTCCCCCCACATGGACGCTAAAACTATGCTAGAAATTATTTTTTTATTGGTCTTTAGACGTCAGACTTGAGAGCCCTCGACATCTAAGGGCAATTTAGACGTCAGATACCCTTGTTTGACGCCAAAATGGTCAGCCAGAATCCCAAAAGTCATTTTTTTTTACTCCATTTAGATGTCTAATCCCGTCACCCTAACGTCTAATTAGTATTTAGACGTCAGCCCACCTTCATCAGACGCCTAATGACTTGTAGAGATAGATAAAAAATGACTATTCCATTGCCCTTATACTTCGGCTTGTCAGCCCCGACGTCTAAATAGCCCTTAGATGTTGGCCCCCCAAAGTTGGACGCCAAAAGGCTCCGCCAAAATAAATTTTTAAATGCTTTAGACGTGGGCTTGGTAGGCGGACCGACGTGTAAATCACTATAGACGTCGCCCAGGTGTAAGACCCATGAAAAATATCTATAGTAGTAAATTTTAGCATTTTATTAGTAATAATAATTTTAATGGATAGAAAGTATAATTAAATAGAAAATTATGGTAGAAAAATTAAAATTTTTGATATAAAATTATAGTAATTTCAGAAAGAAGGGTTCGAAGTTTTGAGAACCTATTTTAGAAGATTTTGTGAAAAAAAATAATAATGGATAAGCACTCCACGTTTGAAGTCAATTATTGAGGGATCACATATGTCAAGTGGTAATTAAAATATTAATATAATAAAATAATATTAAAATAATAAATAATATTAAAAAAATTGTTAAATAATAAATTTTTTGGACTATAAATAGCCATGAGAGGGGAGGTTATTCTGCACAAAGAGAGGAAGAATCAAGTGAGAAATCTTGAGAAATAGAGAAGAAAGAGTTAGGAAGAAATTTTTAGTTGCAAGAAGAGTAGTGATTTTGAAGGGTTTTCGGGGAAATAAATTCTAAGCAAGAGATTAAGTTTGGAATAGAGGTAGGGGGAGCTAACCTTTCTAAGCTTTTATATTATGATTTAGTATTGTTTTATTACTATTCATGTCTTGAAATTCTGTGTCAATACTGTTAATGAAAAACATATGTGCTTGTTGTATATCTATTTATATTGAATTTCTGTGTTAATATTATGCTGTTGTTTTGAAGAAATCGATATATGGACTGAAACAAGCTTCCTGACAAATGATATCTAAAATTTAATGATACCATAACTTCATATGGTTTTGTAAAGAACACCCTTAACCAATGTATATACATAAAGATCGATGGTGTTGTTATTTTGGTTCTATATCTTGACGACATTCTTCTTATTGCTAATAATATTGGTATGTTACAGGATGTAAATAAGTTTCTTTTTAGCAACTTTGAAATGAAAGATATGAATGAGACATCTTATGTGATAGGAATAGAAATATTCCGTAATAGATCACATGGATTCTTAAGTTTGTCTAAACAAGGTTATGGTAACAAAGTGTTAGAGTGATTTAGAATGGAAAAATGCTCTCCTAAAGTAGTTCCAATTCAGAAAGGGGACAAATTTAGTCAAATGGAATGTCCTAAGAACGATTTGGAACGAAAGGCCATGAAGTCCATTCCTTATGTGTCAATGGTTGGGAGTTTGATGTATGCTCAAACTTGTACTTAACTAGATATCAGTTTTGTTGTTGGAATGTTAGGTTGATATCAAAGTAATCTTAGAATGGATCATTAGAAAGCTGCAAAGAAAGTTCTTAGGTACTTACAAGGTACCAAAGACTACATGCTCACCTACACAAGGTCATATAATTATGAAGTGATGGGCTACTCATATTCAGACTATGTTGGATGTGTGGTTTCGAGAAAATCCACAATTAGGTATGTTTATTTATTGGATGAGGGAGAAATTTCTTGGAATTTAGTACTTCCACCATGGAGGTTGAATTTGTTGCATGCTTTGAGGCCATTGTTCATGCATTGTGGTTGTGGAACTTTGTTTTGAGACTTGGTATTATTGACAATATTGCTAGGCTGGTAAGATTTATTGTGATAATTCCACAATCGTCTTCTTCTCTAAAAATGACAAGTACTCAAAGGGTACAAAACACATGGATTTGAAGTACTTGTTGGTCAAAGAAAAAGTGCAGAAACATAGAGTGTTGATTAAGCATGTTAGTACTAATTATATGATAGCAGATCCGTTAACTAAATGACTATCGCCTAAATTTTTTATTGGCCATGTTGAAGGTATGGACATTATGGATAAGTCAATACAACGATGATAACATGATAATTCTAATGAATGGTGCACACTTAAAGTTTAGTATTAAATCATCAAGTCATCACATAAACCAAATTGGTGAATATTAAATTATATTAAATTAATATTTGGTTCATATAATTTAAAGAACAACTTTAATGTAGAGATTATTTTATGATGATTATTAGAATATAAATGTATTAAACTTATGAGATTATTTTAGAGTCATTAAAATTAAATCTCTTCCCACTCCAAGAAAGGCATTTTCAATATTCAATAAATGTTTTTAAAATACTAGTAGAAGTTAATGATAATTACCACTGTAAAAAGGTGGAAAATGTTACATTCTTATGTAAACGAAAGATACATTGACTTTAATTGAAGGAGACTTCTAATCCAAGTAATTCTATATCATTAAGTAAAGGATAGGAAAACATTGATTAAGAAAACTTTGCATAGTTAAGTTTTTTTCCTTCATATTATGTATATGAGTATTTGAGAATTTGTGAGCATCATAGAATTTAAGATCCTCTATGATTTCACAAATTAAAATATTAAATAGCTTACAAAACAAACATGAAATTCTTAACTGTAAGCTATACTCTAAAGAAAAACAAGGAAAGGATGGGAATATATAAATAGTACTGAAGAACAAGAACAATAGGATTATTTCCATCACTAAAGTGATCATGCTGTTCTCAAAGAACATAAATGACTTATGAGAAGTAACATTACAACTTTCTTTACGAATCTAATGAGACATGTTTCTTTGCCTCAAACGTTTTTTTCATGTTCTTTGATTCACCACATATCAGATACACAGCGGTGTTCTTGACCGCCAATCCATTGCCGAAATTCGCAAAAATCTCCACATTGTCTCCAGATTCTAAATTTGACATTATGTCTTGCCAATCTTCATCTTTAAAGGAAATGACTGTGCCATGGTTGTGTATGTGGAATGTACACTTTGTGTAATTAACAATTACGACAGTAGTAAATTCAGGTTCAATGATCTTAGGAGTTGATAAATAAACAACACACAAAATCATTCCTTTCATATCACCATCTTCAGGCACAACGAAAGAAACAGAGTGTCCCTCACCCATATGGGCCAAACAATAAGGATCATTCACAGCTGGGAGACAAACATCACCACACTCACTGCTTGACAATACCTGCACCATAACATAAAACGCTTGTTCATTTATCTAATTTTTCTATTCAAATTGTCCTCTATAATCATTATTTTAACATTAATAATTACAAAGTGGACATTTATAGTCAAACAAGCAACAATGCAGTACATAATCAAAACATACCAATGGTAATTAATCTAAACAAATCTGATTGAGAGTTTTGTTCTGTATTGTATCATCATTACCTCGTTAGTGATTTACAAAGCATTTATGTTTTTGTCGGTTTAAGTATATTTCTTCGACGACTGGAAATATAAGAATCATGAAGCCAGTATAATAAAGTAAGAAAGTATTGAAATAAAAGAAAAATCACACGATTAGTTGATTACCTAAATAAGAAACCTCTAGATGAAGTTCTATGGCAATAGAAATTAAACGTGATAAAATTGATTATTGTAGTTTCAGTCAGATATTTTATTAGGATTATTTTATGTTCTCTTTATTAATAGCTATAATGACAGTGAAGGTAAGAAACAGACAAAGTTAGAGAAGAACCTCATATATGTTTTCGCTGACAGCATTGAAGAATTGATGGTATGCTCCAACACCAATCAAAGAACACCTGNCACAATCGTCTTCTTCTCTAAAAATGACAAGTACTCAAAGGGTACAAAACACATGGATTTGAAGTACTTGTTGGTCAAAGAAAAAGTGCAGAAACATAGAGTGTTGATTAAGCATGTTAGTACTAATTATATGATAGCAGATCCGTTAACTAAATGACTATCGCCTAAATTTTTTATTGGCCATGTTGAAGGTATGGACATTATGGATAAGTCAATACAACGATGATAACATGATAATTCTAATGAATGGTGCACACTTAAAGTTTAGTATTAAATCATCAAGTCATCACATAAACCAAATTGGTGAATATTAAATTATATTAAATTAATATTTGGTTCATATAATTTAAAGAACAACTTTAATGTAGAGATTATTTTATGATGATTATTAGAATATAAATGTATTAAACTTATGAGATTATTTTAGAGTCATTAAAATTAAATCTCTTCCCACTCCAAGAAAGGCATTTTCAATATTCAATAAATGTTTTTAAAATACTAGTAGAAGTTAATGATAATTACCACTGTAAAAAGGTGGAAAATGTTACATTCTTATGTAAACGAAAGATACATTGACTTTAATTGAAGGAGACTTCTAATCCAAGTAATTCTATATCATTAAGTAAAGGATAGGAAAACATTGATTAAGAAAACTTTGCATAGTTAAGTTTTTTTCCTTCATATTATGTATATGAGTATTTGAGAATTTGTGAGCATCATAGAATTTAAGATCCTCTATGATTTCACAAATTAAAATATTAAATAGCTTACAAAACAAACATGAAATTCTTAACTGTAAGCTATACTCTAAAGAAAAACAAGGAAAGGATGGGAATATATAAATAGTACTGAAGAACAAGAACAATAGGATTATTTCCATCACTAAAGTGATCATGCTGTTCTCAAAGAACATAAATGACTTATGAGAAGTAACATTACAACTTTCTTTACGAATCTAATGAGACATGTTTCTTTGCCTCAAACGTTTTTTTCATGTTCTTTGATTCACCACATATCAGATACACAGCGGTGTTCTTGACCGCCAATCCATTGCCGAAATTCGCAAAAATCTCCACATTGTCTCCAGATTCTAAATTTGACATTATGTCTTGCCAATCTTCATCTTTAAAGGAAATTACTGTGCCATGGTTGTGTATATGGAATGTACACTTTGTGTAATTAACAATTACGACAGTAGTAAATTCAGGTTCAATGATCTTAGGAGTTGATAAATAAACAACACACAAAATCATTCCTTTCATATCACCATCTTCAGGCACAACGAAAGAAACAGAGTGTCCCTCACCCATATGGGCCAAACAATAAGGATCATTCACAGCTGGGAGACAAACATCACCACACTCACTGCTTGACAATACCTGCACCATAACATAAAACGCTTGTTCATTTATCTAATTTTTCTATTCAAATTGTCCTCTATAATCATTATTTTAACATTAATAATTACAAAGTGGACATTTATAGTCAAACAAGCAACAATGCAGTACATAATCAAAACATACCAATGGTAATTAATCTAAACAAATCTGATTGAGAGTTTTGTTCTGTATTGTATCATCATTACCTCGTTAGTGATTTACAAAGCATTTATGTTTTTGTCGGTTTAAGTATATTTCTTCGACGACTGGAAATATAAGAATCATGAAGCCAGTATAATAAAGTAAGAAAGTATTGAAATAAAAGAAAAATCACACGATTAGTTGATTACCTAAATAAGAAACCTCTAGATGAAGTTCTATGGCAATAGAAATTAAACGTGATAAAATTGATTATTGTAGTTTCTGTCAGATATTTTATTAGGATTATTTTATGTTCTCTTTATTAATAGCTATAATGACAGTGAAGGTAAGAAACAGACAAAGTTAGAGAAGAACCTCATATATGTTTTCGCTGACAGCATTGAAGAATTGATGGTATGCTCCAACACCAATCAAAGAACACCTGAAGTACTGCTTTGAAATTCCTGATTGTGTAATATTTGCAAAATATTCAACCAAAATATTTTTGACTTGCTTAGTTAATTGAAATTCGGTGTCACATGCTACCAAAATACTTCGAATATTTGAAAGGGTGCTAAGCAATGGTGCAATATCAATCGTATTGTCCTCCATATCCTCGCAAAACGAATGAATATAAGAGATGGGATTCATTGTTGGCGACATCCAAGACCGAATGATAGAAGGAAAAAAATTATGAGATAATCCCTCAAATCCTCGTAGGGACATATATCCAATGTCTTTTGAGTTTACAATTGAAAAAGGCACATGTTTGACAGCTGTATTTTCAGCAATTAGAGTTAGCAAGGATTTCAACTTTGCTATATCTTTATCCTTTATGTCAATATTGGAACAACCAGAGAGAATGAAGGTTCTTAAAGATTTCAAGTCATATATCTCTGTTGGAAGATTGTATAGACTTGTACAGTCTTTCAAATTTAGGAGTATAAGACTGTTAAGTGATCCAATTGATGGGTGTAGTTTGCGCAATCTTGAACAATATTTGAAAATGAGGTGTTCAAGACTTGGTAATCCGGTAAAGTCAGGGGTTGTGGTTAAATACTTGGAGTGACTGAGGTTAAGGACTTTCACCGATCTCATAACCTACACCAAGATAGTTTTTCAATTTAGAAATATTAGAGTAGAAGTAAAAAATGAAATAATAGGAAGCTAGTAATTTATTTTAATTAACTTCTGTTTTACGGAGAAGTGGGTGGTAATAAAACCTGAGGTGTTTTCCAGACAAATCGGAGAAGACTGCGCTTTAAATCAATAGCTATTGCATCATGCTGATAAAAGTTGTTAGGTAGACATTCTGAAGAAAACGCATGCAAACTGATCCATCTTAGTTTCTTAATAAGGTATTGAGAATTTACAGTCGGTTGTACACTTTTTAAGGCAATGAGAACTGAAGGCAGTTTCACAGGCATCCACTGCATGTCTTCTGTCCCCTGTGATTGAAACAGCAAATAAAAACTAATGTACCACAGAGGAGAAAGAAAGCTCTTTCAAAAGAAGTTTTAAACCACATGTAAAGAACTTTTCTTACATATTTTGTATCCTTATCAAACCACAGTCGCCTGTTCTTCCCAAGATCCTTTACAAAATTTTCTTGAATAATTTGTATTCCGATTTTTTGTAGCAAAGGATGCATTCCAAATTTGTTGTTCTTGTTAATTGTGATGAGGTTACGCTCGATAAGAACTCTTATTCCAATATCAGCGTCTACTCCACAACCGTTTAGGATCTTCCTAACGTAGGCTCTGCTCTTACCAACAAAGAAACAACATATATCAAGGAATATATCTTTCTCCATTTCATTCAGTGAACCTTCAATGCTTATTTTTATTATCTCTGAAACACGATGCCTCCCAACTATCGCAAATTTTGACAATATAGTGTCCCATTCTTTTTTCGTCTTTTCAAATAAAGTACTTCCAACGACTTCAAGAGCTAGTGGTAGTCCTCCACAATAACTAACTACTCTTATTGCAAGGTAATAGTATTCTTCTTTTGGTTTTGGTTCTATAAATGCATGCCAACTGAGAAGCTCAAGGGACTCCTCTGCGTTCATTCGCTCTACCCAGAAGAAAGAATTAGCATGATCTTTCAGCACTCTTTCAAATGTTGATGTAACGATTATTACAGTTCCTTCGCCGAACCATTTACCACAGTTCCATAGGTCGAGTAAACTAAAGTATGAAACATCGTCAAGTACAATGAGCACCCTTTTTCCATTAAGTGTTTCCCGAATCATTCTTCTTCCCACATCAATGCTAGGAATCTCCACCTTTTGTTTTAGGACGTCTAAAAGGAGTTGTTCCAGTAAACGAAGATACCCTCTTATTCCGCTAACTTGTGAAATATTTTCAATGAAACTTTTCTCCTTGAATGTCCAATGAATTTGATTGTAGATGGCTTTGGCAAGAGTGGTTTTACCAGATCCTTCCTCTCCACATATCTCTATCATACAAACTTCAGTGGATTTATTTTTGATAGTTTGAATCAGATCTTCCACGTATGTTTGTAATCTAACTGGAAATTTAGTAGCAGACAAGACCGGTAAATTAATAACTCTCTTAACAATTTTGTCCACTAGTTCAGCATCACTCCTTCATGTTCAATAGCAGTTATAGAAGAAGTCATGGATTAACAAAGTGTGGAGATGTACGTATGTTGTGTCGAGATCTATGTGTGCGAGGCTTTGGTATGGGCTTCCGTATGGGATTTTGTATGGGCTTTCGTATGATTGTGTGCAAGATCTAAATGGCCAACTATAAACCAGGGACCTCTCTCCTTTCCTTCGCTCTATCCAAAATAAAGAATCTGTCCGCTGGCAAATCAGTAGGTCTTCATCGCTTGTTGTAATGATTATTACAGTTCCTTCACTGAACCAATAATGATTATAAGTCCATAGTGCTAAAAGTTCATAATTGTAAGGCACATCATCAAGTACAATGAGCACCCTTTTCCCAGAAAGTGTTTCCCGAATCATACTTTCTTTCCAATCAATGATTCTTCCCGATTCATAAAGTTCTTCCAGTAAAGGAAGATACCCTCTTATTCCGCTAACTTGTAAAATATTTTCAATGAAACTTTTCTCCTTGAATGTACAATGAATTTGATTGTAGATCGCATTGGGAAGAGTTGTTTTACCATGTCCTTGGTCTCCCCATATCTCTATCATACAAACTTCACGAGTGGATTTATTTTTGATAGTTAGAAACATAGCATCCACGCGGGATTGTAATATTTCTACTGGAAATTCAGTAGCAGACAAGACCGGTAAATTAACAACGCTCTTAACAATTTTGTCCACTAATTCAGCATCACTCCTTCAAGTTGAAGAGCAAAATAGAAGAAGTCATGTGTTAACAAAATGAAATCCGAGGCATAAAAGATGGTTGATTGAGTGAGTGATGTACCAGTGATTGCTCTCAGCCCATCCAAAGAAATTTGCAGCTTTGGTGAGTGCATGGCTCCACCTGGACATTCCATCCTCCAGTTCTTGTCCTGAAAATGTTTGTTCAGCAGTTGCCTTCAAGGCTTTTCCAAAGTAACCCTTTTGAAGACGTACATCAGATGGATGGATTTCATAATATACGGGCAGAACATGTCGGCAATAAGTTTGGTGCCATTTGATGATTTGTTGAAGCTGATGAACACACCAAGCAGATTGAGAATAGGTTTGGGTGAAAACAACAATGGCTACTCGACAGTGGCTGAGAATAGGTTCTTGGATGTGAGATGACTTCACTGCATTGTTGTAGTGAAGGAAAGTGGTGAGACCAATAGTAGAGAGGGCATAATTGAGATGAGAAACAAATTTTCTGTTGATGTCTTCTCCAGTGAAGTTGATGAGCACATCGTACTTCCGTGGTAGTTTGTTTGATGAGGAGGCGTTACCATGGAAGGGAATTAATGAGAGGTGATCAATAGTTAGAAAGAGAAACTAATACTGCAAGACAGAGAAGATGTTAAATACAATGTAGTTTTAATCTTTTATTCATAAATGTTAAATACAATATTAACGCATACATCATCACATTTCAATTTTTATCACATTTTTGTTGGACTTTTGCACTACGTGATAACAACTTGTTATTTATATTTAAAATTGACAGATCATTTAATGTTGGTTGAACCCATGAATTTTTTATGCAATTTTTTCTGAAAAACACGTTTAACAAAGCTGTTTACAACTCTTGCCAAACAAAGAATTTCAGTTCCAACTTTTTTTATTTTTCCACTTATGGAAAATGGTATCCATTTTAAAAAGTGTTGCCAATGGTGTGAAATCAAGTTGTAAAAGGTTAATAATTATCATTCAAAATTTCATTAAAAGGTACTCATCAGTTTCATATAATTAATTTTAGTCAAAATGTTACATTTACCCAAAGAATAATGTATCTACCCAAAGAATAATGTATCTAGATTAAATTTATATTCTTGAAATCAATTTCTGTTAGTGAACCATATTAGAGAACACAACTTTCCTTGATTTTCAAATGGTAAAGAAATTAGTCTTATTAAATGCATATTTGAATACTACTTTTAATTTCTTAATCATAATAAAAAATTGAAAAAGTATTGTTATTTTTGCTTTGACTTTGAAAGGGAAATTAGAATCAATTATGAAAGAATGGAATCTAGTCTAAACACATAATAAATATGATAGATCCAGACTTTGTGAACGGAAAATTATTTTATTTAATGAGAATAAATTTCAGTTTTAAAATTTATGAAAAATTGATAAGAAAGTCTATAAGAAAAAAGTTATGTTCTATATTAAATTATTGCTTCACTCCGTTTATACATATTTTTTTTTCATTGTTTAATCATGATAACCAGAAACTTTGACTTTATAATAGGATATGGAGGCATTTCTTTGTACAAACTTGGTTCTTTGGATTGACTATAGGAATGCTTATAGAAAGTTGAGAATACCTTTATTTTTTTTATCATAAATTAAAATGATTTGATGTATAATTAAAATTCTAATTATTTTTATAAATTACAAGCATGGTCTTTCAGAAACTAATGAATTTGGATATTTATTAAGAAAAAACATTTTAAACACGAAAATGAAATCTCATGTGTGTTTGACGAACTGCATTATATCTATATTCTAAAATTAACACTCATGGAAGGCAATTTTTAACATCTATTATGAGATTCTTCTTCCTCATTATTTTCCAGCTTTTATTCGAAGACTTTGTTAGCTAAAGGAGCCTAGCTTTGCATCTTGGCAATTGAACCAATACAAGGCCTATTTGCATCTTGTCAATTGATCACAGATTCTGTTAAGAGAATATCCTGTTGTTAGTTTCTATTTCCTTCAAATGCGGTCAGCCAATGATCGGCAACCAATACGCATATTTATTTCAGCATAATAAATGAAAAGAGGAAGCTGGAAAAATTATTTCTCTTCTTTTATCTCTATAATTTCAAGGAGGTTGTCTTGACCTCGAAAACTTTGCAATACATATAGTTAAGTTTTTTTCCTTCATATTTATGTATATAACGAATTTATGAGAATCATAAAATTTAAAATTATGTAGATTTTTGTTAGAAAGGAAGTTTTAAGTCTAACTCAATTTCATAAAATCGTTAGACATATTATAATTTGACCTGTTTCTAGCCGACGTGGGACCACAAACAACTTTATAAATTGAAATATAAAATAGCTTACAAAACACACATGAAATTCTTAACTGGAAGTTATACTCTAAAGAAAAACAAGGAAAGGATGGGAATATATAAATAGCAATCAAGAACAAGAACAGTAGGATTATTTCCAACAATAAAGTGATCATGTTGTTCTCAAAGAACATAAATGATTTATCAGAAGTCACATTACAACTTTCTTTGCGAATCTAACGAG